>OX596074.1:101510132-101700132 GCA_951394005.1 Protophormia terraenovae
TTTCTCTAATATAGACTCGACGTAAGAGAGCAGAGAACCGAGCCGATGCGAAATTGTCGGCGGTGGTTGCGTGGCCTATTTTGGTCGGCGACTTTCACAAGGTCGGATCGGCGGCGGCTTATTTGTCGGCTCATATTGTTTATTGTATTATATTACATAAATTAAGTACATTACTTATGTATATTACTAAAAACTAATAGTTCCGTTTAACATATGCAGGTTTCAGTAAATTTTTAATTGTATTTTTCAATTTTTCTGACAAAATTAATAAAACAGTGTTTTGCCTAAAGCGCAGCCGATAGTATCGGCGGTTTTTATTGAGCCGGCTCAACCGTTTAAGCCGGTATGAGTCGGCGACGGCTTGAAAAATTAAGCGACGTTTTTGAACCTTCGAACGTTAAAAATGTAAGAAATTGGTGAGTAAAATATTTAAAAAGTTTATTATTCTTAATGCTGGCAGAACTCCAATATTAGAACTGTTCACGGGAGTTCAAAATCATGGTTTTTTACGTTTTTTTTTTTTTTTTTTCACTTTTGGTATTTCATATTTTAAGAATCAACTAAATTAATCAACTAAATTAATTAGCTAATTAATTAATAATTTCATTTTAATAAGTAATAGTTAAAGGATAAATGACTATAATTTAAAATTATATTTTCTTTACAGGTGAGTCCATCGTCATTATTTTAGGAATAAGGTCTTAAATAGGTGAGTTAGCCTTATAAAATAATTAAATATTAAAATCTGTAATTTATATTTATTACGAATATATCTTGTTGTGATCCTATTCTCGGTTTCTGTGGTCCAATAAAATGAAACCTTCAGACATTTTCTCGGATTTTATTGAAATCGATTTCCTAATTGGAGATGTACCAATAGAAATTCTTGCAAAGTTGTCAGCTAACATCCGGTTAGAAGGACCATAAACAAGTTATAATCGGTAATGGCTTTTGATGTCTCTTGTAATTATAGTGTTTTTTTCTTCTAGTAACAAAATATCGAAGTACATATTGTAGGATTTTCTGTTCAATTCTTATAACCAGGGAAACCACAATATGCTCTAAAACAACGGTTCTCAAAAGGGGGTCCGCGACCCACAAGGGGTCCATAAGGATATTCGTGGGGGTCCCGAAGAGATTTTGAAAAATATTCCTGAACAAACAATTTTTCAAAATACATAAAAGTGAGATGTTGAAATAAAAATTTCAATGAAATAATGAAATTTTTTAAAAATGAAATATATCTTTATACAAAACATCCCCAAATTAAAGATGAAATTAAACACATTTTTTCTAAAATGAGTTCTTTTAAGAATCAACTAGCATCAGCTAAGTGAAAAACCAATAAAGGAACCCGAGCTTCGAATGAAAATATTATGATTTATTAAGGCAACAATGATCAAATTAATAAAGTGATGTTGAAACTCTGATATAACTTAATTTTATAAAATTATCGAATTTTCACAAGAAACCTAACTTTTATTAGATTAACGACTTTATAATTAAAAGCGGACAAATCCATATTGAAAATATTTGTCTTAATAAATACAAGAGGATTTAAACTCATGACTAACATTTAATTCTGTATCAACAGATTTCAAGGCATTTTAGTTGAAATATAGCAAAGTTTATCCACTTGTTGGCTCAGAAGTCCAAAAACTATTACAACAGTGTTTAACAATAAACATTCTTATGTTTAAATATCTTGTTTTCTTTTTTGTCGATCAAAACAAAGTATCTATCTCTTGTGGACACAGAGTATGATATTAGATATGTATTTTTCATATTAAAGACCTCATGGAATAAATACAATTGCGACATTGTATGAATATTTTATCTTAACGTAACATTTCATCTGATTTTTAAATTGGTCAAGTGGGTCACGCTTCAATCGCAAAGACAAAAGTGGGTCGCAAAGGAAGATCTTGTGAGAACCCCTGCTCTAAAAAAATGGGTTTTATGCGCATTAAATGTGCAGTAAAAAACGAAAAATATACTCTAAAAAAACGCGAAAATATGCACTTAAAAAGCAAAGATTTTGTATATTTTTTTAACAAAATTTTGTTTTTCATTAAAACAAAGGGTTTTATTAATATTTCAACGTTATAAAATAACGTATCTTTTTTACTGTATCTCATAAAAACGTTATTGATCATCTATTTTCTTACTCATCTAATTCTAAAAACTATTATTAGTTCAGAAATTATCAAAATACAAAACCAGCTTCTCAACGATAAAATGATATTCATTAAAGTTAATTTTAAAATTATTATTTTTTTCTCATTTTTTTTTTTTTTTTTTTTATAAAATCAAATTTGAAAAACATTTCATGAGGTAAACAAAATTATCCTTAAAATGTCAAAATATGCTCTAAAAGGGTTAAATATGAACTCAAAATGCAAAAATATGCCGTTAAGAGTAAAATATGCAAAAATATGCACTAACTAGTCGATGCCAATATGATTTATTTGTTCTGAAACAGACAAATATTTAATCGATGGCTTCATTCAATGTCCAGGAAAAAACATGCAATTACATATTTGTGGTTTCCCTACTAATAACTTTGTCCAAATATAATTTCACCAAAATGTATGAAAACCCTTTTCTCTTAAATTTTATAATATTAAACTAAATCACTAACAATCAAAACCATTGTGCAGGTAATATCATAAAATCATTTTAATACCGGATTTTAAGTAAAAAAAAAACTACATTAACTTCCGAAATGATAATTATTATTACTTTTCTTTAAAATTCTAAAAAACTCTTGACCGATAACATATCTCTTAACAAAAATGAACAATAAAAATTACCTCTTACCTTTTTGCTCATATTACCTCTTAAATATTCATTTACATTTCTGCTGCACAAAAAAGCACTTAAATATGTAATTGAAACATAGAAAAAAGAAACAAATTCTAAAAAGAATAGAAAGAAAAAAATAATTTTAAACATAAAAGGTATCATCATTTCATTTTATAGATATGTAGATACCCATTCTAAAAAAGAAAAAAACCTACAATCAAGTGCAAGTAATTGAGTGAGTGACTCAATTGTCGCGTCTTGAAAGTGTACAATGAAAAAAAAAAAAAATCATATCTTGAAAATACAACAGCAATAACAACATGGAAAAAAATAAAACTTATCTACACACATTAATGCTTCCTGGTGTGGTAATAGTATAGAGATGGTGCATCATCATCAGCAATAACAAAAAAATATCCATTCCAATCGATATAGTAAAAGAAAAAGAGGACAAAAACTCATACACATATACAGATAGAACAAAAATATGTATATGTATGCTGTAGAAAAAGTAAAATGAATTTTTATTGCACCTTCCTCTTAATTTTCTCTTTTTTTATGGGAAGTCTTTTTCCGGTTAAGATAAGGAAGGAAAAAAGTGTTTCACAATGAATGCAAAAAGACGGAAAAAAATTTTCAATGTAAAGAAATCATTGAAACACATCGAACACTAAAGTGAAATATGAAAAAAAAAATCAAACAACACAGCAATATGATACACTTTTGAAAAACACTTCCAAGTGAACACAAATACACATACACACTTATACTTTGTGGTAGTTACTACACCAATAACAACATCAATGAAGAAAAAAATTCTTATCCACTTGATCAATAAGAATGACAGCAAGGGAAAAAATTCTAAAAAAAAGTACTTTACTAAAACTTATATGAAAGCTGTAGTATTAAGAACAAACATTTAGACAAAAATTGCTCACTTATGATTGTATGTCACCTAAACGACATCGTTGGCGCTACTATCGTCATCATTACCATCATTCTTATTTTCTTTACAAAATTATCATTAACATTAAGCAGTCTATGATACAAATTTTCAAAAAAAAAAAAAAAAAAAAAAAAAAAAGAGTGAATTCAATTACATATTAAATTTTAATAAGTTCCCATTTAATTATTATGTATTTTAGACTCCTTACTACTAGATGCCAGGGTTGGGGGTTAATGATTTCATTTTAAATTAAATTACTTTACATTTAATTGTAATTGAATTGTATTTGTTTTTAATTTTAATTTATATTTTTCAATTACAATTACAGTAATTTTAATTGAAAATTTCCAATTACAATGTAATTGGAAATAATTGTAATTAATAACACTTTTAAATCCTTTAAAATTAAATTTTATCGAAATAAGGAGTGAGATCAAAAAATTCTTAACATACATAATATTCAATAACTTGGAAACCGTTGATCTTAGAGTTTTAATTATTTTTTTAGTCATTTGATAATTTAGCACAAATCACAGAAATATATAATTTGTATGGTTCTAACCACTAATTATAAAATTATGGACCATTTTTGAAAACCCTTTCTTTGGAGATTTGATAGTTGCTTCAGTCACTTTTTTGGAACAGTGTGCACATCTTCTGTTAAAATCTTCGGTATTTTGGGACACCTTTTTTGTGCTCTTGAATTCACTTTTCACAAGAGCTCAATATCTCTCCACTAGTCTAAGCTATGGACAATTTTGAAAATTGACCTCTCTTGGTACTATGTTATTGATTTAGTACCACTCCAGAGCTTTCTTTCCGTAGTGACATGATACCAAATGGGTCCAAAAATATGTGGACAGGTTGTGCTTTCTTAAGAAAAGAAGAAGTCTTTTTTGCAAATATTCCTTTATGCATATTTTGGTATTTATAGATCCGAATGTATCAAATGACTTTCCTGTTTTGCTGCAACTGCAAAAAGCTTGTCATACCATGAACTTTGTAAGAAATTTTTGCTGCTTTTGGGTGTTAAACTTATCTCCAACATTGCTTCGAGCATTAGCAATAAAAATTTTTGAGACACAAGTTGCGAAGATTCTGCCAGCACCTACGTTTCTTCGTCAATTATACAGCTTGAGTATTTTTGTATGAAATTTGGTTTTAAATTCCGAGTCCTATTTTTGGCTTGTAATTTTTTTTTTTTTTTGCAGAATTCCAGTTTGGAATTTTTTGAACTTTATATGTAAATTTTCGCACTAAATAGTCGAAGCACTGAGAAAACTTAGTTGATTTTCTACCAGATGTGTTTGGAATTCCTTTCAATATGCCTTCAATTTTCTGGCCTTCCCAATATCATGTGGTCCTTTTTTCTTACCAAACTAGGTTTCACATTAATAGTCAAACTCTCCTGATACTGTTTAATAACATTAGAAACGGTTTTACGGACGACATTTAATTCTGTGGCTAATTATTTGTAAGACCTATTTGGATTTTTTGAAATTTTTTAATAACTTGTGGGACGTAAATCTTTTTCGTCACTTATTTTGATGAAAATAAGGACAGATTAACATGGTTGTTACTAAAAATAATAACTGAAGTATTTTTCCATGATAACTAGATCAAAAAAAATTTCGAATATTGATTCCGAAAAAAGTTATGAGGCAAAATGTGTGTTAAGATTTTTTCGATCTCACTCCTTAGTAGTAAACAAATTCAATATACGATTTTTGTTTCGGGTAATTTTGTAAATGTTTAACGCCATACAGTCATTATTTTTTATTTGTACATTTCGAAGTTAATTAGTAATTGGAGTATTCAATAACAATTATTTGTGATCGAAGGACCATTTTTATTTTTAATTAAATTTGTAGACTATTATTAGTACCATTAATTTGTTTCCAATTTCTTTTATTCTCAATAACTATGTGCTAAATTTTGTTGTACTAGCAAAATTGGTTTTTTCTTAAAATAAAAATTTAACAAAATTCGTTAAATAAATAAATAGACATTCAAATTTACTATCGAAACACACGTCTAACTTACAAAACAATCATCTGAGCCATTTATATACCGAACAAAACATTAATTTACAGACTATAGGATAACAGGCCAAATAAAACGAATTTTAAGAGAAAATTCCTCTGTATATTGATTGTATCATTCCGAGTGTAGCATGTCGAAAAAATCATTTAAGACCCCATAAAGTATATATTTTCTGGGTCCTGGTTCGATTTTGAGTCGATCTAGCTATGTCCATCCGCCTTTCTTTCTGTTGAAAACAGGAACAGGACAACCTAGGGGGAAAAAATTTGGCTGAAATATTTATCTTATATAAGGTTTGTTATATTGAAAACGGGCAAAATCGGTTAATAAACAAAAAAGTTATGGGGTAAATACTAGAAACACACAGTTCCGTTGTAACTTCATTTCATACTTTATAGATATCTGCTGATATCTCCGCCCACTTTAACGCCCACCTCCCATATAATGTGAATCGAAATTTTGTACAAATAGTTCAAGGACCATTAAAAACTAAGAAAAAATGGGCGTGGTCCACCCACTTCCCATAAAACGTAAAATTTGAAAAAGTTGATGGTGGGTATATAAATTCGGCCGAGCCGAATATAACATTCTCGCTTGTTTTTTAATATGAATACTTTTTACATCCTGGTGATGGATTCCATATCAAATATTATGGTAATATAGATTTTGAAGTAACTTTTTTTTCTTGAGAAGTAATTTTAAACAAATAAATTGAAATTTAGGTTTAATATAGAAAAATTGGTTTTAATATCAGTTATAAAAAAAACTCACGCTTTTTTTTGTAAAATGTCACCCTGATCTTAGATTTCTTTTTGAGAATTTTACAAATTAATTTAAAAATATTCTTGCAAATGTACAAAATTTAGATAGGGTTTGTGGGGAGATCGTTGCCCTTAGTGTCTTCGGTTTTACTTTGCACGCATTTACGTAAAAATGTCTTTAAACAAAAAATTTCTTAAAAACAAACGCTATAGGCCAGAATAAAAAAAAAAAAAATAATATTTTAGAAGCTGAAAAATATTACCCCTTTAAAAAACTTTGGATGTTTTAAGAGCAAGACCAAAAACCATCTGCAACTTTTTCATCTTATACGGGAGTTGGTAAAGTGGACGGATCATGTCCATTTTTGGTTACCCATTTGAACTATTTGAACTGTTTGTACTAAATTTCATTGTTAAAGTTTAAGAGGTTGGATAATAAAAAGGCAGCGGGTCCACAGGGTTCCAAAACTGCACACCGGGGGCGGGTCTACAGAGTCTCTAATTTTACACCTCGGGTATGAACATTTTTAAAAATAATCCTGATTCTTTATATCTGAACTGATTTCAAATATTTTTATTCTATCAAGGTAGATAAAAAAGTAAAAAGCCGTTCCCCACAATTGGATGCCATATGTCCAAATTGGTTTTAAAACGGTTTTATACAGTTAGTCGTATGTTGGAAAGTCAGATGTATAGATTAAATACATAATAGGCCCTAGAACATTACCCTGTGGGACACCTGCTTTTACTTAAAATTCTCCTTTCACAAAGTTATCATACTTCACTCTAAATGATCGGTCACATATATATGACTCTAACAATTTATGGGTACAAGGTGGCAAAGAACATCTTATTTTATATATTAAACCTTGATGCCATACTTTGTCGAAAGCTTGCGCTACATTCAAGAAGATGGCAGAACAATACTTCTTTAATTCAAAAGATTTTCTTATTACTCCAGTCAGACGATTAACTTGTTGAATTGTTCCATGCTTTTCGCGGAAACCAAACTGATGAACTGGGATTATATTTCTTGCCATGGTTTTCATTTGTAATACTTTTTCAAATAGCTTTGACAAACAAGAAAGGAGACTAATAGGTCTATAGGATAATGGTACGGTTAAATTCTTTTCTGGCTTTGGTATCATTATAATCTGAGAAGTTTACAAAATGTTTGGAAATATTTCTAGTTTTACGATCGCATTGAACATTATAGATAGCACTATTATTGCCACGTACGGTAGGTTTTTAATCATGGATTGTGTTATTAGATCATAGGTGATTTTTTTTTATTAATATTTTCTTTGACAATTGTATTTATGTCATCGGGGCTAATAGCAATTATGTCATCATCATTTAATGTAATATCATTTGTCTCTCCCAAAACAAAACCATTGGTTGGGGGGTTTGATTAAAAGACTGTACCTAGATAATGTACCTTCTCTTCTGCACTACGTGCCCAGGTACCGTCAGCTTTCCTTAAAGCACTTTGTGCCTCTACCGGTGGCTTAATGCTTTTAGCGTCTTCCATAGGGAGAAGTTAGTGAATTTATTATTAGTCAAACTTTCAATGTAGCTCTTGTCTCTGCGATCCTCTTCTATTTGAAGGGCTCTTCTTAGTTTTTTGCTTGCAACGGACAGCCTCAGCTTTGCAGCTGATGATCTAGTTTGTTATCATTCTATTCTAAGTTTTCTCTTTTCAAAAAGCAGTCCGAATTGGAAGTAGACATATAGCTTTTCTTATAAACTTAAAGCTGAAGCAATTAACGACGTAAAGTCGTTTGCAAATTTTTTTATATCTTCCTCAAACACTGTGGATATGACTGCTGACGTATTTTCTATATTTAAACCAATTCGTCCTATAAAAAGTATTTGTAATACGTAGTTTAGGTTACATTGGCAGCCGCCTTAGGCCAAGCTCACTTGGGTCCAAAATAAGGTCCCGTTGTGTTACCATAGAAAGCTCCCGTTGCGCCAAGGCCTAATCATTCTGACCATCCGATCTATCGAACCACTTCGTGGTCCCTACAAAGGAGTTGATCCTGCTCGGTTCAGCTCTAAAGAGACAGGATTTGTCTACCAAAGTCCTTAGACCAAATAGCCGTTCCCGTAGGTTCTTAAAGGACGGACAGTGACATAGAAGATGTTCAGTGGTTTCCTCCTCTTCCAAGTCTTTACAACTTCTGCAAAAGTCGTTCTAGCATGTTCTCCGAAGGGCCAATGACCTGTGATGATACCAGTAAGGTTCCTTAGATGGGTCCTTGGCAGCTTCAACAACTGAATAGTTCGCTGCTCTTCCACCATGGGCCAGATTTTCCTGGACTCTACACAAGTGGGTTCCCTGGTCCATCTTTCCATAGCTTCAAGATGAAGTTTGCGTGATATTTGCTGCTTACCTATTGTTAAAGGAGCGCCTATATCATCGTTGTAACCATATTGGTTCAAATTGGCTCCTGCACGCGCAAGTCTATCGGCCTCGCAGTTACCGTAAATGTCCCCATGTCCTGGAACCCAAGTGAGGGTAACCAACGAATGTCTCGCGATCTCCCCCAGAGACAATCGGCATTCATGGACAATCCTTGATGTGGTGTACACACCTGTCAGGGAACTAATGGCCGCCTTGCTGTCAGTAAGTATGCGAATATCCTTATTAGATATTCCATTATACTGCACCCATTGTGCGGCTATATTTATGGCCATCACTTCGGCCTGTGTAATGATACTGTAGTCGGGTAGCCTGTGGAACAGTCTCAGGTCCAATTGTGCAGAGAAAATACCTATTCCTACCTTATCTGCTGTTTTTGAACCATCTGTGAAGATTTGATTATCCCCTTCGGTTATGTGGCGACTATTTTTGTAATATGTAACTATTATTGAAAAGTGGTCAGAAGATAAATCACATGATACTTCAGTAGTAACAGAATTTCGATTAATATTCTTACATATAGCAAAATCTTTAAAATCAGGAATTTTTTAGGATCATCAGGCCGGTGCGTTGGTTGTCCTGGGGACACGAAATCTATGCTATTTTTGCGATCAACTAGAACCTTGTATAGCTGTCTACCTCTGGGATTCATTAACCTAGAACTCCAGTAAGTGTGCTTAGCCTTATAGTCACCACATGCCAGAAAACGATCTCCTAGAATTTTTCAAATTTTTCCTTGGTCTTCAAATATAATGAATCAGGATTTTTTTGATCATATAGATTTACTGGTGGACCAGACCCCAGTAGATCTATATGATCCAAGCTCAAAACTTAAACTCGCCTCTATTATCACTTGTTTCACAGTTTTTGAATGGTCCAAGAGCGAATCTTATTGAAATTGATTCTGATTTGTCCAAAAATTTACCTAGCCTTTTTCTGAAAATCATGTTTACTTTCATAAATTTCATATTAATTTTTGTAAGTTAATATTTCTCACAAATAAGTAGAAGCCACTCTACAAAATTTTATGAGGATTGGTCCATAATAAACCATAACTCTCATAAAAAGTCCACTTCTGGGAATAACCTTTAAGTGCATAAATCTCTTTGATTACTAATTTCTGAAATATTTTAAAGGCAATTTAAATTCAAATTCCTGCCTAGCAGATGTTTAAATTTTATAAATATCTTATAGAATTGCACGATAATAGATGTACGATCATAAGCAAAATCTTTTAAAATAATTTTTAATCAGTCTACTCTTACCATAGTTTGAAATACACCTACATATATCATTGGTCGGCACCCATACCACCCAGGTGCAGAGTGTATTCGCTCTTTTCACATACACTACAACAAAAAACGTAAAAATTCAAAATAAACAGATAAATCGTACAACAAACATATTAAGTAAATTAATCCTTTCAATTTGTATGTCATCTCTTTGTGCCTATCAATGAACTGTAGTGATACAGGTTAATTACATAATACATGTATGTATATGTAAATAAGTCGTAAAGTAAACTGGTCTACCTATGATTGATTTCTGTAATTTTTTTTTTTTATCTAGTAAACACTCCTTCTTAGTTCTGTCCCATATGAAAAATTTATATATATTTTTTCCCCCATAAATTCATACCAATAAGACGAAACATATACATAGTTTAAAAAAAAAGATCCTTTTTAATCATCAAAAAATGACGCGTCTCGCGTCTTTTCATCATCATCAGTAGAAGCACCAACCAACATTGTCATTATTGGCAATAACAACAAAATCATCACCAACAACCAAAGAGCCGACACTACTTATATTTTGCCTCTTTTTTTTTTCCTATTATTTTTTGTTGCTAAAGTCATTGAAAAAACATCATCATCACAATTCATTGATTGTCTGTCAGTCTTTATGTCACGTAATTGTGTATTTGTCGTCGTCATCTTTGTTTAATTCTTACTGTTGCTGTTGTTGGTGTTCATTTTATTTTTATTATTGCCTGTTCTTTTTTTCTTTTTGTTTTTTTGTTCTTTTGGTTTTGCTCTTTTTTTACGTACAATTTGTTTACTTTTTGTGTAAAGGTCCTGCTGTATTTAGGTAATTTTTTACTTCTGCTTCTGTTGTTGTCATTTTTGTTCACCACTTAGCAGTTTTATAAAAGTCAGACAGTCAATCAGCCAATCATTAATATGAGGTGTTTGTCTGAGAATGTCTGGCTGATTGGGTGTCTGTCTGTCTGCGTGTTGTGGGTGAATAAGAAGACAATTTTTGTGTCAATAATATTCGTGTGTGTGTATTTTCTACAAAAATTAGTAGATAATTTGTTGTATAGGAAAACGGAAGTGGCTAAAATTAGGAAAAACTATAACAAGGATAAGAAAAGCAATCAATTTCTATTTAAGGACAAGAATAGTTACTTAGTTCTGGGTAAAGAGAGCAAATTTTTTGTCAGAAAAGTGGTTGTATAAAAAAATAACTTCTTTGAATTGATATGTAAAATGAGTCCCATAAGAAATTAAAATTTTTGTTGAAACTTTATTGAGATTACTTTAAAAAAATATCATATCATTGTCATTTTGCCTTTATTTTGTCCAAAAGTTGACTTTCACCATATCGAAGTCATCGATCATTTTATTCCTCTTAAGTAGCTGCAAAATAAAACTTTTCGTTTTATAATGATCAACGTAACTTTATTTTCGTTACCACATTTTTATACCCACCATCAAAAAGATGGGGGTATATTGATTTTGTCATTCCGTGTGTAACATGTCGAAGAAATCATCTAAGAACCCACAAAGTATATATATTCTTGGTCCTGGTAAGATTCTGAGTCGATCTAGCTATGTCCGTCCGTCTGTCCGTCTGCTGAAAGCAGGATAGTGCTCAAACGGAGCAACGTAGGGGGACGAAATTTGGCACAAATGTTTGTCTTGTATAAGGTTTGTTTGGGATTGAAAATGGTCAAAATCGGTTAATAAACAAAAAAAAGCTAAAAACTAGAAACACAGGGTGTCCGTTTTATACTTTTCTGTCGATATTTCTGCAACAAAATCATGTACGACAGCGAAATTTTGTATGTATAGTTAGGGGATCGATATAAATTCGGAAACAAAAAATGGGCGTGATCCGCCCACTTTACCGCCCACCTCCCATATAAGGTGAAAATCAACGAAATTGTTCTCAATTAGTTCAAGGACCAATGTAAACTCGGAAACAAAAAATAGGCGTGGTCTGCCCACTTTACTTCCCACTTTACCGCCCCCTTCCATATAACGCAAAATTTGAAAAAGTTGATGGTGGGTATTTAGATTCGGCCTGGCCGAATAGTTGCGCTTGTTGTTAACATTTATATTAAATAACAACCACTTTAATTCACTTAAAATTATAAAAATAACAGCAACAACAAAAACAACATTAAATGAATAAACAATTCCAAAAATGAGTGAAAAAAATAAAATAAAAAAAAAACAACTCACATTTTCATAGGCGATAATTGCATAGTAAAAAAAAGCTTATCGCTAAAACACATCTAAAATTTTTAATGAAAGCAAGATTCAACGAAGCATCATAAACTGGACAAAAAAAAGTACATTTGATGTATTATACGATTATTTATTTATGTATATTTGTACGTATTTTTTGGGGTACTTTAATAATAAACCTGAGAGTTAGTGTTAATAATACAAAAAATATATAAAAAGAGACGAATAAAATTTAAATAATTTTGATTGATTGCAAGATTAGAGTTTAACATTAATAAAAACAACAATAAACAAACAAAACAAAAACAACTAAAAAATTTTATAAAACCAACAATGCAAACATTAAAATTATAAAAGATGAGGAAACTAAAAGTCAACTTAAATTAAAATGTAAATATTTTTTTGTGGTATTTTAACATGACTTCAAAATTAGCTACTGTTTTTTATTTTGTGACTGTTCTAAAGGTGTATTTTGGTATCTCTCTCTCATTCTCTGCAGGGCCCAGTTTTTTACTTGTGTTAATTTAAGTCAGTCAATTATTTTTCAGTTTAGCCTCCGGTTATCCATAATAAGCGCCTTAATGTATATAGTAATAAGAGGACTGAGATGAGTCAGTTGTTAATTTCATACACTTTAAGATATTTTCAGATTATTAAAACTATATAAGCTTAAAAAAGTATTTACTTTCAAATAACTACAAATTTACTAAATAAGGAAAATTCAATTCTATTGTACAAAAACAATAATAATTTTTAAATTAAAGAAATCATAAATTCAAAATAATAACAATTTTCAAAAGGAAAAAATACTCAGCAATAACTTGCTAATGACATGTAGTTACGAATGTAGTTTCTTTGTAATGACAACAACATACTGTCTGCACTACATAGTAATTGTTTAGTAACTAATTATTTATAACCCGAACGTAAATAATTATTTATGATCAGATTTTTTAAAATATTAATTTTTATTGATTTTTAAAATGCAGCTACCAATTCACATATTTGAAGAATGGATACATAAATGAAAGGTAAATTTTGCGTATGAATTAATTTGTAATCTAAAATAGTTTTTTTTTTATAACATTTATTTTAATATAATTTTTTGTTGTTAAATTTTTTAAATTAAAATTTAAAAAATCTTTTTACAACAACGAAAAAAAATATTTTATATCCTGACATATCATTACTTATTTATAACCTAAAATGTAACTAGTTGATATTGTTATTACTAATTATGACTTCAGTAATGCTTTAAAATCAATGCGCTGTTAACAGCTTGGAAGTAATTAGTTATCGTAATGACATCTAATTAATGTAAAGGGTAAGTAGTTGCCTCTAATGTCATCACCGTATTAAAATAATGAGTTATTCAGATAATGTGTAAGTAGTGGAGAGTTATATTAGCTTCTCATTACATGGCAACTAAAGTTTTTGCTGGGATATTTCGAAAATAGTCAAAAACGTAAAAAAATTAAAAAAAAAAATCTTTTAATTAAAAATATAAATTTATATAAAAATAAAATAAAATTTTTCAGAAAAAAATCGGAATCTTTAAACAATTTTACTCTGTTACATTTTTCATTACAATAGAACAAGCAATTTTAAACTTATTCTGATTTTTGGCGACATTTCCGATTTTAGTAAAATTTCACATTTTTAGTAAAATTTCGAATTTTTGGTGAATTTTCGGCTGTTTAGAAAAATTTTAAATTTACTTTGAATTTTTAGATTTGTTGGAAAATTTAAAATTTTTAGTGAAATTTTGGATTTTTAGTGAATTATTTGATTATTTTGTGAAATTTCGGAATTTTTGTAAAATTTTCATAATGTGCTTAAACATCTATTTTACAGCACTAAATATTAAAAATTCTTCTTCCCAAAAAAAATCTTATTTACAGGATTATATTTAGTTCAGAATAGAATACAAAATAGCAAAAAAATTGTAACACACGTATTGCCTCATAACTTTTTCGGAAACAATATTTAAAATTAGTTTGAAAAATATGTCAGGTAATGTTTTTAATGAAAACCATATTGATTTGTTGCGAGTTTGATCAAAATGAATGACAAAAAAGATGTAAATGCTATATATTATTAAAAAATTTCAAAAAAATCCAAATTTGTCCTACAAAAAATTGCACAAAAAAATTAAATATTTCAACATTTCCAGTGTTATTAGACTGTATCAGGAGAATTTGACCATTGATATGAAACCTGGTTCGGGAAGAAAAAAAGGTCCACATTATATTGGGAAGGCTAGAAAATTTAAAGCATATTGAAAAGAACTCCAAACACATCTGGTAGAAAAGTAGCCCGGTTAGCTCAGTGCTCTGACTATTTGGTATGAAAAGTTAAAGCTAATGCGGAGTTGAAAACATAAAAAGTCCAAAAAATTCCAGACATGAATTCTGCAAAAAATTTAGAAGCCAATAGGGCATGAAAATTAACGAATGAATCCTGCAAAAAAATTTTAATTAAAATAAAATTTCATACAAATATTTTCATGTTGTATAATGGACAACGAAACGTATGTACTGGCAGATTTTTCGCAGCTTCTGGGTCAACATTTTTTTGTTGCTGATGCTCGAGGATATGTTGAAGATAAGTTAGTACCGAAAAGCTGACGAAATTTTCTAAAGAATTCCTGGTTTGTCAAGATTTATGCAGTTGCGGGAAAAGAAGCAAGTCATTTGTTACAGTGGGCTCTATAATCTCGAAAAATACATCAAAGAATGTTTGCAAAAAAATCTTCTTCCTTTCATAAGAGACCATAATGTGTCCACATATTTTTGACCCGATTTGGCATCATGTCACTACGTAAGAAAGCTCTGGAGTGGTACCAAAACAACAACATTGTTTTTGTACCAAGAAGGGTCAATCCTCTTAATTGTCTCGAGCTAAAAGGAAGTGAGCAGACTGTTCCAAAAAAAAATACTAAATTAACTATCAAATCTCTAATGGAAGGGTTACCAAAAAAGTTCATAAGTAGTGGCTAGAAGTACAAAAGTTATATTTTTCTGTGATCTGTAGTATAATATCAATTAAATAAAAAAACAATCAAAACTTTTAGATCAACCGTTTTCAAATTATTTAATTTTATATGTGATAAGATTTTATTATCGCACTTCATAAAAAAATGTATGTATATTTTCATTATTTTTGCATTAATATTGTTGGGTGGGTTATATTATTAAAACACATTTAAAATCTATAGAAAATTGTCTTTTCAACGATACCAATCACTTATGTGAAAATACCGCGGTTTATTTTGTGCCACGTTTGGTATACCTTTGCCCCTATGTGCAATGTGGAATTTGTTACATCCAAAAACGGTACCAATTTTTAATGAAAAAAATCAAAAAAATTTTTAAACGAAAATCAATTATTTGGCAAAAAAAAAATAATAATAACTAATGAATGATTGTGTTGTCATTGAAAGTAAGTAGGGTAGACTGGGGAGCATTCGTCACTTTTTTAAATTGCTGTATATTCAAAAGGATTCACGATATTAATAAACCTCCTTTAATAATAAAAACCTTGATATGTTGGCTTATATTTAAGACCTTTTGATTCTGTCTATATTCATGTTAAGTTAATTTTTATTGAGAATTTGTGAAGTGACCAAAAACTTCGGAACCACCCCATCCCATGGGGTAGATTCGCCAAGTAAAGGGGGCAGATTCCTATATATGATGGTTTTTTACTTTATTTTAATATGTCATTTAAAATTCAATTAATACTAGAGAGTTTACGCGTACAGTGAAAGATTTAGAGATAGTAAGAGCTTCGTATCCGATTACGACGTTCCTGTAGGATAAGCAAAATCGGCCTACCAACAGTTTGGCGAATGTACCCCATTTACGCACTTTAAAGGAATTTATTAAAACATATGTTGTCAAATCTTGATCATTACTATTATGTTTATAACATAACATTTTCGAAATATTATTCAAAACCATTTTTTTTCCCTAAGGCTCGGGGTATACAAAATGTTCATAATTTAAGTTCCTTTCATTCCTTCAGTATTTAGTTACACTATTTTAAATTATCTCAATCCTTATGTCTATTAGAATATTACCCTGTTAAAGACTAAGTGTTTTTGTAGTCTGAATGCTGACTGCCTCTCTATTATAGACTTAAGGTGTTTATTATATAAAAATATTTTATTTTCCTGCTGTTTTTAATGGTGGTTGGTTACTTTTATGTATATTTTGTTAAAAATACACAACAGGCCAATTGGCAACAACAACAACAACAAAAGAAGACTGAAAAATTAAAACACCGGTAGTTGTTGTTTAAGTGTAAATTATACACAATAACAACAATATTTAGTAAGAAAACAAAAAAAGTGTTTGCCGCCGTCGCTGTCATTATCACTAGGTTAACGGCGCGTCTATGTAAATTTGTATTTTATTAATTTGGTACCTTTTTTTGAGTTTAATATACTTTTCCTTTAGTTTATGGTCTTAAGGTTGAGTTGTCGTGTTTTTTGGTGTTGTGTTTAGTATTTTTGTTGTCCTTATTTAAATTATGGATTTATTTGGTCATAACATTTAATGTTAATGACTTTAGAAACATTTCGTATAAGTATTTAGTTTAATTGTTTAGAAAAAAAAATAAATTAAAGGGTTGTTTTTTATTATTTGTTGTTTTAAATAAATTAGAAATGCTAAAGATGTTTTTAAAAATGTATGTTAGTTTTTAATAAAGAGGTCAATATTTGCTTAGATGATAAAATGAGCTTATTTAGTAGCTCATTTTAAATATTAAGAACAAAATTATAGAAGACAGTCTGCTAAATTCATTGCCCGTTTACAAATTTAAAATTTTGTAAACATTTAAGGTGCTTAATAAAATTTAACATAAATTTTACATATCTATATCATCTAAGATTAAGAAAATCCCCCATTGGAAAATTCTTTACATATTGTATAATTAGAGGCGGAAAAACGGAAATGCCAATTTTAAACGCAGGCGCAACACCAAAAACATTCAACACACAGCTGGTTTCTTAATCCACAAATGAGTAAAATGTGGGAAATGCCCATTAAATTTAAAGAGAACTTACTTACACACACTCATACACACAAAACTTAATATTAATTGCACTCACTTATAAAGAAATTACATATACACTCTCTCAATCAAAATTTACAAAAACAAGTCTCTTACTAAGTTACTTATTTACTTTTTTTTTTTTCTTCTTACTACCCACTCTTCACTTCACCAATAAAATAATATTCATACTCCAAAAAAAAGAAGAGATTAAGATAAAAAACGAAAGCAACGAGCAAAAAAAAAAACGAAAAGATTTTAAGTCAAGATATCGAGTCCAACTTATTTTTCTTACTTAAAGGCAAAAAAACAAAAAAAAAAATGTCTATGTGGAAATGTAAAAAAAAGAATTACTGATAAGAAATTTTGTTCAGTCTTCCAACAACCAACTCGCATACTCATTCACTTACTCACTCACTCAGTCATTCAGTCAGTTTGTAAGTCCGTCATCTACTACAGCAACAACAAAAAAAAAACACATTCGTACTTACATACATACGATATAGTACTATCAGCTCAAAAAATATACAGCAAAAAATACAAAACAACAACAACAATATACTATATATACAATACTAAAAATGTTTGATCAAAGGATGATGATAAAATAACACAAAAACCCATCTAGTCTAAATATATTTTAGTGTGTGGGGCGATATCTTAAATCTATATGAATGTTAAGTGTATATATGTGTGAATGTTTTTATATTGGTGTGCATATTCTACTACTAATATACAAAATTGTTAGTCAGCACAAAACTTACTTATTTACGTCGATATGTATGTATGTATGTATGTACGTATCTGAGTATTTCTCTGTATACGTTTAGAGAGAAAGATACAGATACAATTAAACAGAACTGTGTTATCACAACGCAATAATCAGAATTCCATTAGCTGGCAATGTTTGGATATATCATGGATATGGGTGATTGCATAAAATAATGACTAAAAGATTATGAATAAATGATAACAACAACGTATCATATCATATGACTGAATGTTTATGGTGGCCTCATGATGAATATAGGAAAAATTACAGACGAGAAAAATTAGTTTTTAAAAATTTATAGATTCATAGGTAATGAATCTAAAATAATATTTAAAAATATATAAAACAAACTTAAGTCCCATAAACATACACAGACAAAAGTCATAAATCACCAAAATAATTAATTTAATTAAAAATTGTTTAAATTTGCAAATATCTTCAAAATGTTTACATCAATTACTAACAACTGTAAAAAAATGAAAAACATAAAAATTTTTGCAATTAAAAAAATTATTGAATAAATTAAAAATGTAGATGGAAAAAAATCGTACTTGAATTTGGTTTTAGTATTTTATTTTTGCTTGAATTTATTAATTAAATTTTGATGTAAAATGCAACATCTGTGTCAATTAAAAACGAGAGAAAAAGATATAGTCGGTCAAGCCCGACCATATGATACCCTACACCATTGTGTACATTATAATTCGGGGAGGGGTCTTTTATTAGACTTGGAGTCAAATGTGGATACTCATAAGTGTAAAATAATTAAAATTGATTCACTTTTGGATGTTTCCCGAATGAGGGCCTTATAAGGGAGCTATGGTAAATTATGGACTGATCTTTGTAAAATCTGGCACTATCATTTATGTTCATATAAAACTTATTTGTGTCGAATACTAACTTGATACTAACATTTTAATGGGATTTATGCCCGTTAAAGTGATTTTCTGAAAGGGGTTTATATGGGAGCTGTGGTTTATTATGGACCGATCTTTTTAAAAATCGGCACACTTATTTAGACTTATGTGAAACTTATATTCGCCAAAATAGTGCTATATTTAAGGGATTTGTGATCGTTAAACCCTTTTCCGGGAGGACATTTGTATGGGGGCTAGGTGAAATAATGGACCGATCATAACGAATTTCAATAGGCTTCGTCCCTAGGCTATAAGAAACCCTTGTACCAAATTTCATTAATTTTGGTTCAAAATTGCGACCTGTAGTTTGATTACAAGGTTTACATGGACGGACAGACGGTCAGACGGTCAGACGGACAGACGGACGGACGGACATCGTTAAATCGACACAGAAAGTGATTCTAAGCCGATTGGTATAAATTAAGGTGGATCTTAGACCAATATTTTTGGGTGTTACAAACATCAGCACAAACGCATAATACCCTCCCCACCTATGGTGTGTAGCAAAAAGTTTAATTGATCATCTATCACTTTTTCGTTCAGAGAACTTAAAAATACACTTCATTCAAACGTCTTACGCCAACATATTTTCTGTCTTTAATAGTTTATTTTCTTAAATTTCAGAACAAACAAATAATTTTCTACCAACTTAAGTAGTCCTCTCTAAGACCAAGGATGTGTAATGTTCGATTATCCAAATACACAACCGAACAAACATTTTATTAGGTAAAAACATCGAACAAGTTTAAAACTTGTTAGAAAATAATAGAGACAAAGGATTCATGGTTCTTATAGCAACAATTTTTAATTTTTAACACGATATATACAATATCAATTCGCGTAATGTCTTCCAGAAAAAAGTCAACATCGAATTCAATTGGATTAGGAAAATTAGTGAAACATAATACATATTTCCGAATTAAATCAAAGTGAGTTATTTGATGTTCTATTATTGTTGGATTAACCCTTTCGGCAGTTTTTGGATTTGCGCAGGAAATTTACCATTAAGGGGTTAAACTAATATCGTTAAAGGCCTTATGACCAGTGATGTCAGATAAAATTTAAGAAAAATCCCTCTGCTTAGTTGAAAAATTCCCTTTTTTTCCCTTTTTTTAGAAAAAATTTTTTTTCCCTCCATTTTTCCCTCCTCCTTAAAATCACTATTTTTTAATAAAAACTAAACAAATTTTTATAAAAAGTGCATTAAAATTTACATAAATGAAATTTTTCTTTGTAATTCAATAAAAAATATACAAAAATATTTTAAAAAAAGAACGAGAACACTGAAAATATCCATTCGGCAAATTAAGATTTCTTTTTTTAAAGAATTGTGTATGATAATACTGCATTTTTTGCTTTTTTATATAAAATGTTTGTCGTTTTTTTAGGTAAATTATACGTTTTAAAATTCCCTTTATTTTGACAAAAATTAAAATTCCCTCCCTCTTTCCCTTCGATTAAAATTTGCCTTAAAAATTCCCTCAAAAAGGGAAAATTCCCTCCATCTGACATCACTGCTTATGACATTTCTATATGAATTCTGTATGCTCTGAGTTCGTTTAAAAATGTAATGCCGACAACGTCTGGAAGATTTGGAAATTTGATTTCGGCAAATGGACGGGTAAAGAAACACAACTGTAGTACACAGAAAAAAGTCACCAATTAACAAATATATATGAAAATAATTCATTCAATTATAAACTTGTTTAAATTTGCACCTCTCACCAAAATGATTATATCAATTACTAAAAACTATAAAAAATACAAAACAGAAAAAAATTCCCAATTAATAAATTAATTAAATCAATCAAGTAGATGATTGAATGAATTAAAAATGTTAAAATCATACAAAAAATTATTTTTATTTTATTTTTCTTGAATATATTTATTAAATTTTGCTGCAAAATTAAACAACTGAGTTAATTGAAAAAAAGACGGTAATAATTTTTTCTGTGTAGGACATAATACAACTGACTGGAAACAATTTCTATGGTTTATTCCGAGAATTTTTTAAAAGAAACATTCCACATCAATTCAAAATATAGAATGCTCTGTAATATCTCTTTGTCCCCTTCAAATCTGCATTAATTAGTGCTCTTTGGTCTGACAATTAGAACTAGATTTACATGTGAAAAAATTGGACCAAGACAAAATTAGCTAAAACTACATTTAATTGATGTAGAACGGATAAGGATTGAATTAGAACTGAACTAGAACTTGCTTAAAACTAAACCAGAATTTAATTAGAACTGAACTAGAACTGAATTAAAACTGAACTAGAACTGAACTAGAAATGAAGTAGAACTGAACTAGAACTGAACTAAAACTGAGCTAGAATTGAACTAGAACTGAACTAGAATTGAACCAAAAGTAAACTGGAACTAGATTTGAACTGAACTAGAACTGAACTAGAACTGAACTAGAACTGAACTAGAACTAAACTAGAACTGAACTAGAACTGAACTAGAACTGAACTAGAACTAAACTAGAACTGAACTAGAACTGAACTAGAACTGAACTAGAACTGAACTAGAACTGAACTAGAGCTAAACTAGAACAGAACTAGAACTTAATTAGAACTGAACCAAAGCTAAACTAGAACTGAACCAAAGCTGAATTTGAACTGAACTAAAGCTGTACTAGAACTGAATTATAACTAAACCAGAATAGGAATAGAACTAGAACCGAATTAGAATTGAACTAGAACTGAACTAGAAGTGAACATTTAACTAGACTGAACTGATCTAAAACAGAACTAAACTACAACTAATCTATAAATGCACTGAAACCTAAACTAGGAGGAGCGAACTGGAACTGCAGTGGAACAAAAACAGAACTAAAACTACACTAGAACTTTACTGGAACTTAAACTAGGACTGAAATAGAATCAACTGGAACTAAATAGAACTAAAACTGAACAAGAAATAAACTAGAACTGAATTAAAACAACAAAAAAATGCGTGCGAAACACAAAGAACTGAAGTAAAACTGAAAAAGAACTAAACTAGAAGAGCTGCACAAATTTCCTTTAGTTGTTGCGCATAAAGCCTCTTCGATTAGTCTTTTTTACCGATTTTTTTTTTTTTTTTTTCATTTACATTCTGTTTCAAGGAAGCAAATCGTTCGACACAAAAACAGATAAAAAAAAATTGTTCAGGTTGAAAACAACGATGCTAATGCTTCAAACGATATTTAAAACAATATGATTAGGTTAGGAAAGTAATAGATTTTTCTGCATATGAGCTGTATTTAGATAGTACAAGACTTTAAACGGATCCAGTTTCTTTTGAAAATATATTTAGAGGAATAGAATATTCTCTCACCAGTCTACAAGTGGCTTTTGAAGGCAGGACATATAACATTTTCAACATTTGGAAAATAAATAGATTGGTTTAAGAATCGTATCTTCTCGGAAGTCCAAGGTTAGTTTCGTAATAGTATACTGTTTGAAAACACAACATTATTCTCCAAAACATCAGTTTGTTATACATCTCTGAATCCTTTCACTTCTATTTCGCTCTCTTCACTCAACAATCGTTAAAATCATATAAAAGTTCTCTAAACTCTTTTAACTTTAAAGTGTTCTGTAGACATAGTTGCCAGATAAATTTGGTGAAATATCGTCAAATTTGGAGAAAAAAAATCGTCAAAATCGTCAAATAAACTATTTGAAATCGTAAAAAAATCGTCAATATGAAAAACTACTATTTTATATGTTAATGAACAGTTTTTATGCTTTTTCTGGTGAAAAATTTAATTTTTAATTGAAAAGAAATTAATAAAAATTACATTAATTTTATATTGATGGCATATTATGAAAATCAAGTACACATTACCTATTAAGTCTGATTATATGTATAAATACTTATGCATACTTATTAAAATATACATATTTTTGGGATTGTTCTTATTGTACTTTTATTAAAGTTTTATAATCTTTTTACATATTTTGCCGTTTTCCCTTTTTTAATCTTACAAAAAATATTTAAGCAATTATGCAACACTTCGCTTATAGTTTACATTTTTTAATTTCGTAGCCATTATTTCATTAAATCATCTATTTTTCAATAAATTCTTTCCAATACGCTACCGTAATTTGTGCAATTTAAAGTTTGTCACTATTATTTATACGCATTAGTAGTCAATAATAGAATCGCGTTATAAAGAAATTGCGTAAATGAATTATCGCGTAAATCGAAGGTTACCTGTATGTAATTTTGTATGACTTTCTAACCAAAATATGTTATTAATCTTACCTTGTTATAAAAAAAACACATACGCTCCTTTGTGAACCTATCTACAATATATACAAAATTTAATTTTTAATGAATTCATCAAAAATGTCTTTGGGTTCTTAGTTTGACTATTTAAGTATTTAGGCCATTTGTAGGGTTAATTCGCCATTTCCTAATAAAATAATATTATATTGGTTCCCATAAATCCTTCCTAATAAATGAACCATTTACATTAGCAAATTTAAGAAGATTTTTATTTAAATTGTTAATATTTTCGTACCAACTAATTTAATTTTAAGGAATAATATATAAAAAATTGCAAAAATAGTTCTGAATTTTCTTTTAGTAAAAATCGTAAAATTAGGGGCAAAAATCGTCAAATCGTCAACAGGCCATTTTTAGACCCAAAAATCGTCAAAATGACGATAAATCGTCAAATCTGGCAACAGTGTCTGTAGATAATCTAATCGTTTTAAAGACTCTTCTACTGCGTTTTTTGACAGTTTTTAAGGAAATAAGCGACATTGAAATTCTTTCCTGAAATTTTTCATTTAAATCTTTTAGCCATTAGTTTATTTTTGTTTTTGGCGCTTTTCAATTCATGACTTTTAAAAATAATGTATGTTCTTCGCAAATCGAAATATTCATTATCTTTTCAATAGATTCCTATGAAGATGTGAATGTTTAACCCTAAATAATTTTCAAAATATTTGTATATAAATTCATATATTATAGTCTATAGTCCTATTATCATCATCAACCATCTTTATAGAAACACCCATATTGCTTAGTAAGTTTTCCTTATCACAATATAAAATCGCGCTCCCGCACACTAAATATATGTATGATTGTGTCTGCATTTGTTTATATGTATGTATGTAAGTAAATATATATTTGTATATTTTGTTTAGTTGGCTGGTGTTTTTTTTGCTTTTGTTGTTATTACTGTCAGTTGTACAGATCGACTCAATTCAACAAAACTCAAAAATGTAGAAATGGTGCGATATGACAAACGTACAAAATATTTGTAAACATTTTTTTAAAAAAGAAAATGCTTAAACTCTAAATTCAGTTACAAACTTTGTAAATATTATCCGAGTAAGCGATTAAGCTAAAATCATTAGAAGCAATAAGAGAGTATCAGTAAAATTAAAAATTAAATGAGAGTGTATGAGTATAAATTTAGTTATATCCGTTTTGTTGCCTTGTCTGAGTTAACAAATACTAAAATGCAAAAGTAGTATCTAATGTACAACGTGTATGAAAATGTCTAAACAAAGCCCGGTACGTCTGTTAATTGTTGGTTGGCTTTAGCTGGTTGGTCGGTTGGATGGTTGTATGGTTCGTTTGTTTGGTTCATTGCTTTGGGTTGCCAGAAGTGTGTATGTGTGTGTGAGTGTGTGTTTGGATTGATGTTATCTAACACTTGGGCTGCTTTTTCTTATCAGTGCTTTATCAGTTTTTGTATATTTTTTTCTTTTAGTTTTTGTTATTTGTTTTGTTTGTGTTTTTTACGTTTCCCAAACTTAGTATATGGGAACAGAATTGAGTGTATGGTAATGTTTTACTTTTTCTCGGGAACAAAAGGAAATTTTAATAATAAATAGAGGAGAATGAATGAATGACTGACGTTGGTTGTTAAGGAAACATGATATCATTTTATTTCATTTCTGTTTTCTTTATTATATTTTCGAACAACTCCTTCTTATTGCAACGTCCTGCCTGTTTACTTTTCTATAAATGCAAGAAAAGAAAGAAGAAAAAAACACACAATTTTAAAATAAAGATAATTTTATTATATAGTTTTTTTTCTATACGTTAAACTTGTAGTTATCAGCGAAAATTCAGGCACAGGAACGTAAAAATAAAAATTAAAAAACTTTAAATAATAAAACCCAGATACACCACTCTTCAACTACTCGGGGGTTTTTAAACTGATACAGTTGAAAATATTCATACAACCAGCTAGTCAGTCATGTGGTTGAGTGTTGTCAATTGCACGGTTTTGCAGAGTTGATAGAGGCGGTTTTTTGGGAAAGTTATATTTTGTTGTATTTTTAAATGTTTAATGACATTTTTTTAACTAAAATGTAAAATGTCCCTACATTATTTTGTGTTCTTTTTTGAAAAAAAAAAAAAAAAATGTAATAGTATAAATAGGTCAAATGTTTCTTTCTAATAGTGTCCCTCAAATTAAATATGAGGTGAACATATTGCGCTTTTTTAACAGCAAACTCAAACATTTTTTGCGAGAAGAATTTATATTTAATATTAAGTGCTTTCAAATTGATGTTACCAATAAATTATTAAAATTTTACAAAAAATCCAAAATTTCAACAAAAATATAAAATTTCACCAAAAATTCGAAATATGACCAAATATCCAAAAATTCTCCAAAAATGCTTAATTCACAAAAAATTCGAAATTTCGATAAAAACTTTAAATTTCACAAATAATCCAAAATTTGTGAAATTTCGAAATTTACCCAAAAATCCGATTTCCTTTGATTTAATTTTTAATTTTTACGAAGGTGTAACGTCTGTTTGTCGGTTGAAATGGCGTTTATTAAATCCACCGATAACTACCATATATAATATATATATCAAACGATCGGAAATTACTTCGATAATTTTGCTATTGAAATTCAGCAAGATTGGTTCATAAATATTGAAGATATGTCTGAAGATATGTCGTTTTTTTAACGATTTCTGATTTTCTGAAGCCTCTATAGAAGCTAGGGACTTCATTTTGACGAATAAAATTTGGAAATTTTTTACTGAATTACTTAAGGTACTTAATAGTCGGAATGGTCGTATAAATAATTCGACGTTTTGCGATCCAATTTTACTTATGTATGTTTCTCCACTATTCCAAATTCAGTCATACTCACCATTCGTTTCAGGTACTTTTAAATCGGTCAGGTTTTCTTAGAGGAGGACGAAACCACATTTTAGTACGAAAGAAGGAACCGCACTATTGCATTCGAATGATGTCATGAAAGATTTATGAGCTTCATAGAACTAATTCAACATTTTTAATGAGTTTTAATCTGAATTAAATCATCAACAGTTTTACCAGTCAACAAACAGTTAAAATACTTAATTTAAAACTTCTAAATCTTTGGTACAAAGGAAGTTTCCAAATATAATTTAACGTTAGGAGATGAGAGCACTTAAAAGTAACAAACGTATTTGATCCGATTAGTGTCGCTGTGTTTTTCCAATGTTCCAAATTCGTTCTGCTTTCATAAAATATGTTCAAGGTTTGTAATGAATTTTAATTTGAATTGATTCAACTACAGTTTTTGCAATGAACATCCCAATCTTAATGAATTTCAACAGTATTCCAAATCTAATCATGTTTTTTTATTAACTCCAAGTCTTCTAACATAGATCATCATAAGAATAATAGTTAAGGAAATTCGAAACTGTTAGGTATCGAATGGTCATGACTAATTAGTTTAATGAGTTTTTATCTTTTTATCTTAATTAACTCAACAACAGATTTATTGAAAATTGAACAAACCCCACCCCCCCCTATTCCAATAAGTCAGGATTCACACACAGCGAGTTTTCTTGTCGCAATTCTGACTTCGTAAGTAAGAGAGGTAAAGAGAATGTAAAAGTTTAGTATTCCCTTCTCCTCCCTTTCCTATAAACTCAGAATTGCGGCAAGTTAAACTGCTGTGTGAACTTCGACTAACTTTCTTGTGTATTCTGAATCTAATCATGTCCTTGCTTCACTTCAGCAAGAATTATTGAACCTTAAATTTAAAACCGAATTTGGCAATCGTATAGTTCTTCAAATTTAAATTCTTTGAGAAGAACACATGTTTATAAATTCTTTTCCCTTTATTATCCAGACATATTTTTAGACATATCTTTCCATTCACATCCTTAATCCTTCCTCCAAAACGCTCACTCCTCCTAAACTCCCTAATAGAAACAAACAGCAATGTTGTTACTCCCCCCATTTTTTTAATGTTGTTGACATCACTGACAGCCAGCCATCGCAAACATCAACATGTACAGAGAGATAAAGATTATATGTTGTATTTATACACTCACTCATATTATCACACAAATATCAGCTGTTTGTTATAAACTCAATACAACACCAACAACCATACACTCACTGCTAAATGAAACAAACCAAAAATCAACATGCGCTTCGTTTCGTTCGTATCTTTGTATCTGGCAGCAAAAGCAAAAAAAAAAAATATAAAAAATATTCATTACTTAACGCTCTTTCGGTTTTTAGTTTACTACAGAACGCGAAACAAGCAACACAAACGGGTCGTTCGTTAAACGTAGTTTAAATCTATATGACAATTTGTAATAAAAATATTAAAAAATAAATAAACAAAAAGTTCAGAAAACAACAACAATAAGTAACAGAAAAATAAAATAAAGAAAAATGTTTATAAAACAAAATACTAATAATAATGATGATACAAACATTAAATAATCAAAACAAAATAGTATGAAATTACTAAAATGAAATTATCGCAATGAATTTAATAAAACGCGCGTTTTTAAAAGAATTTACAAACGAAACCAAAAAAAAGATTAAATAATTAAAAAAAAAAATAAAAAATTATTACAAAATAAAAAATGCAAAAAATTACTATAAATTACACATAGTAATAAAATAACAACAAAAAAGAAAATAAAAAAAAATAATAAAAGAAATTCCCATAGTGTTAAAAATAATTATACTAAATTTGTTGATATTTAAATAAAAAATTAATATTCAAACTAAATAAAAAGTGATTAAAATTTAAAGTGCTAGTGTTTTGACATTAATTTATTTTTTATAAATTACCTTTGACCTTTTGAGTCAGGGGATTTTTATTTTGAGCCGACTAATATAAAACAGCTGTTTACACCGAAATATGTTTGGTAATTAAACCATTGGATTATTTTTGAACATAAAAAACTTGATTGGATTAAACAAAAACACGGATTACTTTATTTTAAAAATTATTTGGATTATTTTAAACATCTATAATAAGAAAAATTATTTGATAAGCACGTAAGATTGATTTAAAAATATTTACTTTGTTGGAATAACAACGCTGACTAAATTATGTGGGTCATTTAATAATTTTTAATACATTTATTTTAATGGACTAAAAGAAAGAAATATTTTAAAAATACCTATATTTCTAAATGTATTTTTGATAATTATGTGGTCTATGTATTTTAAATATTTAAACAAGTTCTATTAAGATGCAAATTTTTGCTAGAAAATATGAAATGAAATTGTGAATTTTAATCTAATAATTAAGTTTACGGTAGTAAACAAATGGAATTTCTAAATGTTTGTTAATTCTTTATTTTCATTCGAAGGAAGTTTTTAAATTAAGCGCGAAATTAGGTGAATGTTTTTCAGGTTTTGCTTTGATTAGTTAAATTTTCAACAAAAAAACTAAAATGCCCAAAAGTAGTATAATACTTTATTTAGTAAAATTTAGTTAAAATTATAAAACCAGTAAATTTATACTTGAAATGGTTTTTTAAATTATAACTAAATATTGATAAATAAAAAATAAATATAAAATATTTTTACGAAAAATTTAAAAGTATAAAACTATTTTTTACGTTCAAATTCTCTAAAAATGTGTAATAAGCACTCAGAAAAAAGTATAAAGCAAAACTATAATATTTACTATTTTTTGTAATTGCAGCAGCCATACTATAGTTTTAGCAATTAAACATATGTTTGTGTTTGTTTGTAGTAAACATAAAATATGTTTGACATAATCATTTATATAACATATTCATCTACGTTATTCTAGAATAGTATTTGGTCTATGTATCTATAATTTTTTTTTCTGCGTAAAATTTTGAAATAACCGTTTTAATAAAGTGAAAACAGTATTATACAGTTTTTTTTTTGTTAAAAATTACAAAAATCTAAAACAAAAGTCGGCTCACATATGTAGGTCAAAATATCATACGGCATTCTTATATTCTCAACACAAATGTCAATGAAGCTCGTAAAAAATTCAATCAATTCAATGGCAGCTTTCAGCAAATTAGTTTCATGTCACAAAGAGCATATGATCAGAGTTCCCTTTAGAAATGTGTAAAATAATTTTATATTCTTAAAGAACATTTTTATTAAGAAAAATTAACACATTTTCAGTGAAGAAATTAAAACTTGATTATTTTTAATAGCTGAAGAAATTAAATTATTTTTTCTGCGATTTTTTATCATTTAACTGACGATATAGTTTTGCAGATAACCGGCTTCTTTTGTCATTTCGTGTATAACATGTCGAAAAAATCATTTAAGACCCCACAAAGTATATATTTTCTGGGTCCTGATTAGATTCCAAGGCGATCTAGCTATGTCCATCCGTCTGTCTGCCTTTGTGTCTGTTGAAAGCGGGATAGTGCTCAAACGGGACAACCATGGCGAAAGAAATTTGGCTCAAATATTATCTTATATAGTGTTTGGTATTGAAAATGGGTAAAATCGGTTAAACAAAAAAGTTATGGGCCAAATACTAGAAACACACCCTGTGTGTAGTTTCATTTCATACTTTTCTGCTGATATCTCTTAAACAAAAGCATGTAAAGCAAGGGGATCACGTCCACTTTACCCACCTCCCATAGAACGTAAATTTAAAAAAAGTTTATGGTGGGTATATAGATTCGGCCAAACTGGATATAACTTTCCGTCTTGTTTTTTTTTTTTTTTTTTTTCCACCCTAATTTACAATTTTACCTGATGAGAGAGTTACAAATTTATACTGAAACTGATGAAAAAATATCGGTAGAAAAATATGAACAAATCTTTTCTTTTACGAACCGATTTTGGGGAACAGTTGTACTAGATTTCGTTCGTTTTAGAATATCATACGGAGTATTTCATTATGTTACAAACAGAATGACCCCTTCCTAAAATTATATTTTTTGAATTCTTTAATTAGCAGAATATATCGTCAAAATATGATTGATGGAGGAAATCTAAAGAAATTTTTTAGGCGCTTGAAAAATATTTACATGACAGTGGTTCGCTTTTTGGAAGACTGGTGTGTACGTCCTCAAAACTTTAGTGTAATCAGATGAGCCGTTGGGAAATTATGAATTTATTTAATTTTTCACTTAAAAGCATATTTTATCATTAGAGAATTTATATTAGAATATTTTGCTTTATTTCTACTTTTTTTTTCAAAGAAATCAACCACACACTTTTAATTTTCTTATCAGTTGGAACTTAAAGAAACGAATTATTTTTAGGACATATTTTCTTTACATTATGTACTTTTAAAGCATATTTCTACTTGCCCTGTTTACTGTCTAGTTAAGCTATGGTCACATTTGACAAATATTTGATAAAACACAGGACTACTTGATTTAAAACAATGTTTAATCTTTTTAATTAAATGCGAACTGTGATTTGTGCTAAGCACAATATGTTTTTTTCTAATTAAAAAAAGAGATTGAAAATTATTTTACATTACCAAATATTTGTTTAGTCTGAGCAAACTTTTATCACAGGGTTTTGGCATAGATTTTTTAATGAGTAGCCACTACAATTTAGAAAATGTATATAACGTCTCAAATAAGAACGAAATTTGCTTCAATAAAATGCTATACAAAATTTACTGTACCCATTAACAGGAAGTACTTTCAGAATCTATACATGACATGACTATTGAAAAAATATTTATGAGAAAAGTTTGAAATTTTAAAAATATTTATGAGAAAGGTTTTCGAAAGACTAGATCTAATTAAGGAATTCATTTATTCAAATTAAAAATTAAGAAATATATTTGGGAAAATGCTACCTCAATGGGACATTTTTTGCAGAAAAAAAATAAATATACCAAAGAATCCAGACTAATAGATATCCATAATAGTAGTAGTTGTAGTAGTAGTAGTAGTAAAAAACATACTTTGATCCCAAAACTAAAGCTACCCAGCAGTTTATTTGGTGGCAATTAACCCGCTTTTAGACAGTAAGATTCATTGGTGTGTAGTCACCAAACGCTCTCCATCGGTCACTAATGAACATATTAGCAATTGCCACTTTACTTCTTCTATGGTAAGCGGAAGAAGACGAAAAGAAAAATCATAAATGTAACAAATGTTACACTTTGTAGCCGTTTAAGTGATGGTGCATGTAAAAAAGGGCCACCTTGTAGTCATCAAAGTGCCAATTTGTCATTTTATTGACCCCTCGGTAGTCGTGTAGGTAATTGTGTGTAAAAAAAGTGACACTATGTAGTCGTTGAGGTGGCAATAGACTTCCTCCTATGACAAACCCATGTTAAAGTGTCTAGTAACGTAGCTAATAAAGTGACTAGTGGTACCCTAATGATTTTTAAAGGATTTAAAAAGGATTCTTAAAATTTAATATTTATATTGATTATTTATTTATTTATCGAAAAGTGTTAATATATGAAAATTTACCCCTTAAAATATGCAATAGTCTTTGAACTGGTAATTAGCATGAATGTATTTGTATAAATATAATAACAGTTTAGCCCTAAAGTATTCGCCATTCTTAAATATTTTTCTTAATTATGTTCATATATAATAATAGAGGTATGCTATTCTGAAATTACAATTTATAGATTAAAAAGTTAAAGAAAGATAATTATTAAGGACTAAACATGTTAATTATTATTTTTTTTTTCTAGAATTGTCTCATAAATAATGTTGGCTACTTTCCAAGTTTTATATTAAAAATGTTTTTCAATTCATTATACTAAAATTGAGTTGTAATACCTTTAAATATCTTTTGGATTAATAATATTTTTTTAAGTTTAATATCCTAATATTTCGTTTTATTATTAATATTGTTTTTTTATATTATTGCTATTATTATTTATTTTTTATTGTTATTATTTGCGTTAGTTCTTTCAAATTTAAATAACAATACCTTAATGTTTATTCCTTGCATTTCTTTTTTTTTTTTATACCCAAACTGTCAAATGCCCTTAAGCATTATAATTGTTTTCAAAATAAATTTGAAAAAAAAATGGTGTTTTTATGATTTTTTTTTTCTACTTCACTACAAAGTTCTGTATTACTAAATAAGAAATGTATAATTATCACTATGAAAAAATCCCCAAAAAAAATATATCTTTTGAATAAAATCAACATCATCATCATCTTTGTAGTCGTCATCATCATAAGACGATGAATGTTACAGACTCAAACAATTTTTCATTCCTTTACAAGATTTAAATGTTTATAGCTGCTGCTGCTAGTTGGCTGCAGTTATTGTTGTTAACTTTACTTTTTATTTTATTGTTTTTGTTGTTGTAGTTTTATTTCTACAAAATCATCATCATCTGGTTGCATTTTTAGTTTCAGTTATTTTAATTTTTTGTTGTTTAAATTGTACTTGTAAATATATTTTATATGTGATATGTATGTTTTTTGTATATAGTATAAAATAAAAAAAATAAATAAGTGTATAAATATCTCTTCTGTATGTCTGTCTGTTTGAGTGTGTGTGTATGTTTGTTAGTTTTGATGATTATATTTTACTGATATGACCACTTCAAGGAATTATAATAACAATAATAACAACAATCCGCAGAATTCCTTTTATTATATTTTTCTTGGTTTGTTTTTAGATTTTAGATATCAAAATAACAACAACAAAAACAACAACTACACATTGAAACGTACGAATATTATTATGATGGCCTTTTTTTTATTACACATACATACAAATACTTATGTGAGTGAGTTTATATTTACGGTAGTAATTTAACAGTTATATAAAAGAGTGTATTTATGATATAAGATTTTAATGAAAAAAAAAAAATTATATTAATTTAATTAATAATTTATATTTAAATGAAAGGCTTTAAAATTTTTTTTTATTTTTCAATATTTATTTGTTTATAAACTTTCAACTGTATTTATTTTTTTATTTATTTGTTTATTAATTTACTTATTTATTTATTTATTTATTTATTTATTTATTTATTTATTTATTTATTTATTTATTTATTTATTTATTTATTTATTTATTTATTTATTTATTTATTTATTTATTTATTTATTTTTTTATTTATTTATTTATTTATTTATTTATTTATTTATTTATTTATTTATTTATTTATTTATTTATTTATTTATTTATTTATTTATTTATTTATTTATTTATTTATTTATTTATTTATTTATTTATTTTTAAAATCATATTAATAATTTTATCATTTTTTGGATTACATCTTTACGAATTTAAATCTAAAGTAGAAAACAAATTACATAACTCTAATCTTATATATTTTATATCAAAATTTTATACAAATGAACTTCGCTGTTTCAAAATTCAAGAGTAGAATTAAACGGGATCTAATGCTATATTCGGTTGTGCCAAATCTTATATACAATACAATTCACCCAAGTTTTGTGACAGATGAAGCAAATATTTGTGATCGTTCAATATAACAACAAAGTCTGAACCTTTTATAGGAGCTTCAAAAAAATCTTAAAAATCTTGGCGCATATCTCAGATACTGACGGATCTATTAAGTTTATTTCTTCAGCAAAAAAAAAAATTAAATCTAAAAAAAATCAAATTTTTTGTGAAAAAAATTAACCCCCTTATTTTGTAAATCCCTTCACCTCACTTTGATACAAATTTCCATACAAATTTTTGAAAAACAAAAAAAATTACATTAAAATTTTTTCAAAGTGAAGGGAAGTGTTTTACAAAATAAGACCCTTAGTCTCTATCTTATACAGGGGTTTCAAAAAGTAGGAAAAATCAAATTTAATATATCTTATTGTTGTTGTTTTTCAGTGCTCATAAAAACAAAAACAATATTCAAAGAAGCCATTTAATAAAAAATAAAATATTTTTTAGAAAAATATTTATGACTAATCCGTACATTAACGAAACCCGTATCTTATATAAGAGCTTCAAAAAGTCTTAACATTTTGAAAAAAGATTCTGAATTTTCCGTGCAAGAATAAAATCGCTAGCTTCTTGTACTTGAGCTAAGAAAAGCCGACAACAAAAACGACTTTTGAAAATTATCTTTGGCGATATCTCAGCTATTTATAAACCGATTTTGGTAATTTTGATTAGCATTCTTTTATGGAATATTCCCTACAATTTGATGTCTAAACATGTATAACTGGGGCTTTCTAAAAACTGATTTCATCAGACAGACAGACATCGTTATATAGACATCCCTATCAATAAGGATCCAGAATATATGTATATATTTTTTAGGGTCTTTGATGAATATTGTAGAAATTACAAAAGGAATGACAAACTTATAAATACCCTTTCCACTTGTGGTGAAGTGTATAAAAACAAAATACAATTTCTGAAATGACTTCTTATCAACTTAATGACTTGTCTGCAAGAAGTCATTCCCGATCTTGTTGGTTAAATTTCAGATGAATCCTATTTTAAGAAATTTTGCTCCATTTTATATTTCAGACTATCAAACAATACATTCCTTTAATCTACTGATTTTTAAGCAAAAATGATAATAGTTGTTGCAGACTTTCTTATACTGTATATGTGAGATGTATGTGTATATATGAGGTTGCGATGTGTTGTGTATTTTTATAAATGAATGTATCCAAAATAGATAGTACATTGATAAGAATTATTCAAGTATTATTTTTTTTTTTTTTTTCTCGTCTTAAATAAATTCATATATACATTTTGGAGTAGTTCATGAAAAAAAAAAAAAAACTAAAATTAAAAAGAAGTCTGCTTAAAATTATATTAAACACAGTGGGATTTAAAAGAAAAGAATTTTAACAAACTCTCGTGGGAAGCTTTAAAGATTACACTTTAAAAAATATATTCTGCATTAAAAAAAAAAAAAATTGTGGAATAAAATTTTGAGTGGATTATAAAACAAAATTTGTGCCAACTTTATCTAATAAGTAAATTTTATAAAAATAAATTTTATTTTAAACTTTATCGTCTTGTTGCAAAGAAGCGTTATCAATATTCAACATTTTCAAATTAATTTATGGAAATTTTAAAATATGTAATCTTATTTCACAAACTTACACTCTGTAACTTCTTTTTCTATATTTAAACATTTTTTTTTGCATTACTTTTTTTGCTGATTGTACTACAATAGATAAATAAGTAGTATATTCATTCCAACCTGGTGGTTTAGTATTGCATACATGTGGTACTATTGTTGTTGTTGTAATTTTTGTTAGTGTTATACATTTCTTGGTTTTTATTTCTATTTGTATTTTGTTGCCATCTCTTTTATAATCAGCTATTAAAAACATGCAGGTAGCAAATGTTTACTTTTAAAATTTAATTTTTGCGTACTTTCCAGGATTTGAGTTTTGTTTGTTAATTTTTTTCGCTTGGTAATTAGAAAATAACATAAACGTAAATCTTTCAACCCTGTTAACTAAATAGAATTTAATTTAAATTTAATTAGTTTGTTAAATATGATAAGAATTACAGACAGAGGAAAACGATTATGGGGTTTAAAAAAAAATGTTATTTGTGTTATATATAAATTTTGAATTGTTGTGAGTTTTATGGGAATATGGGAAAAACTATATTTTTATTATAGCCTACGCTTTAAAAGAAAGTATTATGGGAACTTCACCCAGCTTCGAGTATAACAATCTACTCCAAATCATTTAAAAATATCTGTCCGCCTTAGCTTAAATCGCAAATTTGCTACTTTTTCCTCAAGAGACTTTAAAATGCTCTTAATTGAAAACAAATATTTCTTTTCAAAATTAAATTTAAAATAGTTACATAAATATAAAAAAGAAGATATGAAAACATGGTGAACAATTTGTAGTTATGACGGACGTATGGACGGACATCAAAAGTTTGTCATTAAGTTTTATAATGAATCGGCAAAAAACATATATTGTTTATTATTATGACTTTCGCATTTAAATAATTTTTTATCAGAATTATTCAATGGGTTTCGAGTTAAAAAAAAAATGCATATAATTTTTTTTATTTTTTAATATTTTTTGTTCAATAATATTATCTCAGATACTAATTGAATTATCCTCACGAACATGTTTGAATATCTGGATTAAATAATACCAAATAAAATGTAATTTATTTTGGTTCATTATAAAACTATGTAATGATTTTATTATGTCCGTCCAGATGTCCGGCTGATAATTTAACTTTTAACCTTTTTTATTGAAGACGTATGGACAGACACCATAAGTTCGTCATTAAGTTATAAAAAAAAAATACCAAAAAGTATAAATTGTTCACAGTAAAAAAACAAAAAATCATATTTTAGTAAATATTTTTTCATGATTATTCAATTGGTTTACGAGTTATTAATAAAAATATTCATGTATTTATAATTTTTTTCCATATAAAATGTTTTAATTTTTTATTTGAAAACAAAATAACGGTTTTACAATAACTAAAAAAAAGTAATTAATAGTCACAAAAATGTTTAGAATTCTAGGGTATATAGTACCAAATAATATACATTTTATTATGGACCAATATTAAATAGAATTAAAATTAGTTTTTTCTTAAAATGGAGTTTAAAAAAAGTTGAGTTATTCCAGTAGAAATACAATAAAAATTATAATAGACGGAGTTCGGGAAAAGATCAGATATTTTATTGAAAACCAATAAAAAGCTATTTATTCTTTTAAATTTAGAACTTGAACGTAATAATCATTAATAAAAACATAGTTTTAAACAAGCGCGAAGGTTATATTCAGTTCGGCCGAATCTATATACCCACCATCAACTTTTTAAAATTTTACGTTTTATGGGAGGTGGACGGTAAAGTGGGCGGACCACGCCCATTTTTAGTTTCCAAGTTTATATTGACCCTCGAACTATTTGTACAAAATTTCGTTGTCGTACATGCGTTTGTTTAAGAGATATCAGCAGAAAAGTATGAAATTAAGCTACAACGGACACCCTACTCAACAAATCTTATAAAAGATAAATATTTGTGCCAAATTTCGTTCCCCTACGTTGTCCCTTTCTAGCCCTATCCTGCTTTCTACGGACGGACAGATGGACGGACATAGCTAGATCGACTAAAAATCTAACCAGGACCCGGAAAATATATACTCTATGGGGTCTTAAATGATTCTTTCGACAGGTTATACACGGAATGACAAAATCAATATACCACCCATCTTTTTGTGGCTGGGTATAAAAATTCGTCCTTTGGTTTAGTTTTTATAACCAGATTTATATGCATGGATTTTTTCGTGCGCAGTCCTTATTTATGAGTTAACGGAAGAAAAATTCTGCAGGTGATAACTATGGTTATGTAACAGAGTGTTATTAATAATTTGTTTTCAAAAAAATTATATATTTTTTACAAATTTTTAATCCCTTAAATTATTACTAATTTAATTTGTTTCCCCCTTTTCTTTTTCTAGGTGATTGTTCAGATTCTACAGAAGACATGACAGTAGATAGCCGAGGTATGTATACCAAAATAATTTCTTATTATTTTATTACACATAAAAATATTCTTACAATCAATACAATTTATAATATCCCTTAAAATTTAAGTAAACATAAAATTTGTCCCTTTTTAACTACCAAATCTTTTACAAAACCCTTTATCTTCTTTTTGCAAAACTTGAACTCTAAAAATTATTATTAAAATTATGACCAAATTTTATACACATGCATTATAAAATATGAATACGTGTCTGTTCTTTATTTTGACAAAAAGATAAGCAATGACGATCACATAAAAAAAGTATCCATACTTTTATCTCATTAACTCCTTAAACCTCCTTGCTAACACATCTTCCTGTTCTTTTTTGCAAATCCTATCATTTCCTAGACCCTGCTAAAGTTGTCATTATACTATTACTACAGCTCATATCATAAATTTCCAAAGTTAATACATATTTATTATTATATTATAACAATGATGTGAGGTTTGATGATTATGGTTTTACTCTTTAGTTCTTTTAATACTTTTTTTTTTTTTTGTCGAAATGTCAATAAAAATTTTTTAATCTTATGCCAGCCATTCATTTGTATTTATTCACTTTTACTGTGATTTTGTAGTTTTTTTTCTCTCTCTTTTATGTTTGGTGATTTGTTCTTTATTATATAAATTTTTTTATGTTTTTAGTTGCAGTCATTATTGTCATCATTTCACTGTTTGATGTGTTTTTTCTTTTTTCGTTGTTGTATTTTCACTTTTATAAACTTTATCTTTTAAATACCATTAATATTTGACCGACCACCCTCTGAGCGGAGTGTTAAGACTGCTGTGTAAGGTTTTCATTAAAAGCTGTGTGTGTGTGCCACTTATGGTGTCAATTTTATTTTAATTCTTTTATTAAGTGACAAGGGTTTTATGTCACCCCTTTTTCTCTCTCTCGTTTTAGTTGTTCTCTTTTTTTATTTTGACTAAAACTCATTTCCGTGATGATTATAAAGATATGGAGATGATTTGTAAAAATAATATATTTAAAAAAATAAAAAATACGCCCTTAATTAAATCTTTATAAAAAATGACATTTTGAGTGAATTTGTTTCTTTCTAAAAAAAAAAAAAAAAAAACTTTGCTTCATAAATCATTTGGAGCATAATGGTGAGAGATTAAATGCACTGATTTTTTATAAAAGAATCATAATTTTGAAGAGAGTTGTCGTATAACTTTTATTATTTCTAATAATACTTTCCTGCAGAAAATAAAGTATAAAAGAAGGTTTTTAGAAGAGTTAGTAGGGGTTACTGGGTAACATTTTCTTCATCATTATAACAACTAAAAATATGCAATATTATATTTTTATATACCACCATAGGTGGGGAGATACTTTGCGTTTATGCTGATGTTTGTAACATCCAAAAATATTGGTGCAATACCCATCATATTTTATATCAATCGGTTTAGAATCACTTTCTGAATCGATGTAAGAATATCTGTAGGCCCGTTCGATGTCTCGTTGAAATTTGCACGAATAGTTATTTTGATACAAGGACGAAAGTTATTGAAATTGGTTATAATCGGTCCATTATTTCACCTAGCCCCCATGTAAATGTCCTATAATAAATGCTATAATAAATTAAATTTGGCACAGAAAAGCTAAACTTAATTAAAATTCTGTGTACCAAATTTCATTAAGATCAGTCCATAATTTATCATAGCTCTCTTAAACCTCTCTTCCGAAAAATCACTTTAATGGGTATAAATCTAATTCAAATATTATCCTATATAAGGACCTCCTTCGGGAATCACCCAAAACTGCATTAATTCATATAAATATTAGTATCAACGCATTATTCTGTATTCGTACATTTTATTTTACACTAAGTAAATCAATCGGTCTACAATTGGCCTCAAGTCTGATATAAGATCCCTTCCCGAATTTTGATGCTCACACATAATGGTCTTGATCGGTCTTGACCGACTATATCTTTCTTTCTATCTCATTTTTATCGTGTTTTATATTCGTTAAAAAATTATTCGTTTCGGATATTTTAACGAATTTTACCATCTTATTGTTAGAGCATATTTTTAGCTTAAAAGCATATTTTTGAATAATTTTCTCCTTAAGACATATTTTGTTATATTTTTACTTAAAATCCTCATATAAAAACATATTTCATGGATATTTTGTATTTAGGAGCATATTTTTTATTTTGGAACCTATTTTTGCATATTTAAGTAACAATAAATTTATTTCTTTCTAATTTGAATTTCAATTATCTTTTTCTTTTTATTGTTCTTTAAATCTACCTACACAATTCTTATAAATAGATCTCTTATACTTTTTTTTTTTTTTCTTAAGTTTATGAACTTTGAAATGTTCTTAAATGGAAATAAATATTTTCTTAAAAATTACCAAAGTCAAGTCATATTTGTACTTGTATTATATATCAGAGAAAAGGAATATCTGTTTAATTTTTAAAAATTTTAATATATATTAAAATATAATAAATAAAAAAAAAATTAAGTAAATGAAAGGAAATAAAACACTATTTTTCACTAGAACGGACTTACGGACGGACCCAATAAGTTCATCATTAAGTTTCATAATAACCCAGCGAAAAATATATCATATTCTTTATTATGAGTCTCATATATAAGTAAATTTTTATTATAATTAATAAATTGATTTTCTAGTTATTAATAAAAATGTTGTGATATATAAGAGTTTTTTTTTTTTTATTTAAAAAAAAACTTTTACGGTTGGATTCATCATGAAAACTTGTAGGCATCTGGAGAATAGAATACCAAACAATATACATTTTATTTTAATTCATTATAAAACTATATGATGATTTTATTATGTCCGTCCAGATGACCAGTTGATAGATTAACTGTTGACCAGAAAACATTGAAATATATTTATAACTATGGCGGACATATGGACAGTTACAATTACTTCGTCATTATCTTTTTTTATAACCCAGAGAAAGAAATATATTATTCACTTTTATAATTTACATATTTGAAGACATTTTTGTCATGATTATTGGTTTATTGGATTTCGAGTTATTAATAAAAATGTTCGTGTATATAAGAATTTTTCATACAAAATAAATATTTTTAATTTTTTATTTTTACTTGAAAAAATAAATAAATAAATAAATAAATAAATAAATAAATAAATAAATAAATAAATAAATAAATAAATAAATAATTAAATAAATAAATAAATAAAATTATGATATCTCTAATTGAATCTCAAACGTTTTTAGACATCTAGATGATATGATACTAAACAAAGTATAATTTATAATAAAATTAAATGATGATTTTATTATGTCCGTCCAGATGTCCGGCTGATAAATTAACTTTTGATTTTTTTTTCTTTTTTTTTTTGATCATCAGGTCTAGTCAGTTTTTTCTTATTTTGAAAAGTACATTGTATATCAAAGGAAAGGAATATTTGCTTATTTTTCTCAAATACTAAAATAGTTTAAATATCAGTTTATAAAAAAAATAAAAGAAAGAAATTAAGAAATAATTGTCAAAAACTTGTCATTAGGACGGATGTACGGACGGACAAAAAAGGTGGTCATTAAGTTTTATAATGACCTCGCAACAAAATTATATTATTCACTATAATGACCTATATAATATAAAACATTTTAAATTTTGTATAAAATTATTATAAAACTTTTTTTATAATATTTCAGAAATTAATTGAATAATTACCACGAAAATTTGTGGAGATTTGCTGGATATAACACTAAACAAAATATATATTGTTTTAGATCATTATAAAAGTATAAAATGATCTTATTATGTCCATCCAAATGTCCGGGTAATCTACTTATTATCCCAGATAGGTTTAAATATATATTTTTTTAATATTCACCCCAAATACAAATCTTAATAATAAGCCCCACCAGGAAAATTCTAAGGGTGTGGTCATAAAAAAATCCTTTTCGCATCGGCCAATTCACAAAAACAGTTCACAAGAAAAAAGTTGCATACGTTTTCGGGAAATATTTTTAAAAAGTTAATATTACATTTTAAAGATTTTCCAAAGTATCTCATTAATTTCTATTTTTTTTTTTTATGTAAAATATATAATAAATTGTCCACTGAGGTCATTTTAACGTTATTTATTTCAGTCTAAACCAATTTTTTTCATACAAATACATACCGTCTATTCTCTTTTTTTTTTAACATATTTAATCTCGACTTGTTGATATCGTTTGAACATTTTGTATTGGAAATTTATTGATGGCAACAACCTTAAGATCTGTCACTTCTCTATGAATAGAAATACAAATACAAAAATTGTCAAAATGTCAATTAGTTTTGTTGTTGTTTATTTTTTATAACAAAATTTGTATGTGTATATACAACAAACATGACAATAACCAATTATATATGATCATGTATGGTCACGCAGCAAAAAGAAGAAAAAAAAATAAAAAAATTTTTTTTTTTTTACTTTAACAATAAATGGCAACATTTATTTGTTTAGAATCAATATTATTAAACATAGTATTGTAGGTACATATACTTTGAACATAAGATGAATCAGAAATATTTCAAATAAAATAAATAAATTTAATAAAAAAAGAGAAAAAAGTGAAGAGATATTAATCTTGATAAAACACGAAAAATAACCAAATATGGCAAAACAAATTAACAAATTATTGACAGTAAAGTTTAGCGGGTTTTTTCAGTAATTTTTTTAATAAAATATTTAAGGTATATGTCAAATGTTTTGAATAAAAAGCAACATATGTTATTTTGACAGTTGATTATGGTATAAAAAAACTGGCAAACCCATTTAAATTTTGAAACTAAGTTAAATAATTATTAAAGAAAATAATATACATAATTTAATTAAATCAAGCAATATTTTAATTTATTTAAAAATTGAACTTTAACTGTAATTAATTTTGCTTTTAAGTTTTTAATTTTAAATTTTTATCTAATACAGTTTTTTTTTAATTAAATCTCTCTTTATTTTTATTATTTCTATCGCCTTAACCATTTCAAAATAAATGATGTTTCATGTACACTTTTTTTTTAAATAAAAAAGCAAAAAAATATATTGTATCTAAAAGATATCAAATGATTAATTATGTAACGTATACAAAATATTATGGTTGGTTCTTGTACGAGTAGTAGTGTTAGTTTAAATGAATGTGTAAAAACATCTATCTAGTATATCTGTATTTTAAAACAACTTTATAACAACACATTCTCTGAATACAATAGCTTTGAAATATATTCGTACAAACATAGATACAATATAATGTCTATAATATGAGAGTTAGAATGTCATTAAAAACCAAAAAAAAAAAAAAAAAAAAGCAAAAAACGATAAAAATTTATAACCAACCAACAAACAAACTAACCAACAGATAGATAAACTTTCAAAATAAAAATATATTTTACACTCACTGTTATATAGAAAACATTAGACAAAAAGAATCTACTATAGCATGTCGAATACGATATGAATATAGAAATCTACAAACATTTATCTTTATATAAATTATATATTTTTGTTTTTTCTATTTTGTTTTATCATAAAAACCAAAATTTTAATTGACTTGTAGTGGAGTAAAAAATGGGTAGGGGAGATAGAAAAGATGCAAGCAGCAGGGAAAAGAAAAGGAGATTTTTTGCAAACTGGGCGGTAGTTAAAATTAAAATAATAAAAATTTATAATTACTTTGAAAAAAGCTATAAAAATTTTAAAGAAGACACCATATTTTTTAAAAATTAAGTAATTTTTTTTTTATTTCTGAACTTGTGAGAAATATTCATTGTAATAAATTTCATGAATAAAATAATTAAAGTAAGTTTTTTTTCATTATTATTATTATTATTTTTCATTTTCGTTAAATTGGTGATGAATTTTTGGTTGTAAGTTTTTATGAAAAATTGATTAGATCTCGATTTTTTTGAAAAATACATTTTTTGTTATAGATAGAAACTGAATTTGTTTAATGATAATTAGTTTTTTGTGTAAAATTAAGTTTTAAGTGAAAAATACTGTTTGGTATTGATATTTTTATTTTTGGAAAAAACAGATTTTTTATGATTTTTTTTAAGAAAATTTTTGTTGCTGAAAATTCAGTTTTTAACGAAAATTTATGTCAGATTTTTAAGAGTTTCCTATGATTTAGTGATTTTTATTTATTTTGTATACCCACCATCAAAGAGCAATATTGAGTTTGTCAATCCTTAAGTAACTTGTCGAAAAAATTATTAAAGACCCAATAAAGAATATACACATCTACTCAAAATAATAAATACACCTTATGGAATGATATTTAAGTGGCGATAACTTTGAAAAATTTTTCAGAAACACTCCGTGTATTTTTCTTTTAGTAAACAATTTGATCTGGCAATGTCACATCAACGAAAAATATGTCATTTACATATAGATTTTAAGTACTAAAAATTGTTGAAATATAATTCTGACGTAGAAAATGGGAAGAAACAATTTTACTAAATAGGTGAAAAAAATTGTTCTAAAAAAGAGAAAACGAGAAAGTCATTGCTTGAAATGGCAAATAGGGGCTTAGAGAGAATTTTACATTTTGCCGCATCGCCTCATCTAAAAAACAATCGAAAGAACCAATGGTAGATAATAACTCCAGTAATGGATATGAGGATTATTATATTGGCAAAAAAGAACTTCTTTTCTTTGAAGGCTATTTCAGCTGAAATTTTTAATGAAGTAGGTCCCCAAACAGTTCATTTTCGTCAAGGCGAAAAAAATGAAGAAACTTATTATTTCGTGGCGAAACGAAAACTAATGACTACCAAAGAAAAAAAAATTCCATAAAAATTATTGTTTACCAGGAAGGCGAGGACATAGAGGTTTGGGAATGCCTTTAATTGAATTTTGATGGTCTTATTTATAGTACTGATATGCCGTAGAGAATATGCCATTGCCCAAATTTCGAAAGTGATTTGAGCAAGATAATGGCCCCAATCACAATTCGAGATCAGTTAAGAATAGGTTCTCCCAGAATAATGAAGATAACTTGTTGAAGTATTTAAAAGAAAGACAGTCGAAAGAAGTTTTCAGCAATAAAGATGAATTAAAGAGGAAACATTAAAAATATGATACAAAACTCCATTTGAAAACTTGATATCTATTAACCCAGACGAACGCAGAAAATTGGCCAAAATGAGTCAGGATATTACTCCTCATTAGTTTTCTTTTAACAAGTATTTTTATTTTAAATGTATCTATTACTATAAGCATCAAAATTACTTACATAGTAATATAATTACGTAATTAACATATAATCCGATATATTTTATGACTCATTTAGCTTTCTTTTTACTTTTTAAAAATATAAAATAAGTATGGACTGATTTTTATTTTTTTAATTCTTTTTTTTTTTTCCTTCACATAAGCGAACAGGTGTATCTATCTGTGTGTATCTTTGCGCCCTGGTAAAATTCTGAGAAGATCACTTAGGGGGACGAAATTTGGCTCAAATTTTTATCTTATGTGAGATTTGTTTGGTAATAAAAGATTGGTAAAGATTTCGTTTTGTTTTTTATGAGTTTCCTATGTTTAAGTAATTTTTTAGCTTTTTATACCCTACACCACCAAACTATTATGTGGGTTATATGTGTTTGTGCAGAAGTTGTAACGCAGAGAAAAATTCTTCGGACCCCCACCTTAAAGTATACCGTTCGACTCAGAATCACTTTCTGAGTCGATTTAACGATGTCCATCCGTCCGTCTGGTCGTCTGGCTGGCTGGCTGTCCATGTAAAGCTTGTGCGCAAAGTACAGGTCATAATTTTGAATATAATTTGATGAATTTGGTTATGATCGGTCCATTATTTCACCTAGCCCCCATACAAATGTCCTGGAATAGAATTTTAATACTTATAGATGCCTTAAAAATAGGAATATTTTAATGAAATTTAGTACAAATAAGTTTTATATCAGCAAAAATCTGTATGCAAAATTTCATGAAGATCGGTTCATAACTGACATAGCTCCCATATAAACTCCTCTCCCGAAAATCACTAACGTACATAAGTCCCATACAAATGTTAGTATTATGTTAATTTTTAACACAAGTAAGTTGTATATACGTAAAAACAAAATTATGTGGATCGAAATGGTGTAGAGTATTATATAGTCGGGCTTGACCGACTATATCTTCTTCTCTCGTTTAAATTCGATTATTTTCTGAAAATTCCGATATCTAACGAAAGCTTGATTTAAAAAAAAAAAAAAAAAAAATTCATTTAAGACCCCATAAGGTATATATTTTCTGGGTCCTGGTAAGATTCTGAGTCGATCTAGCTATGTCCGTCCGTCTGTTGAAAGCAGGATAGTGCTCGAACGGGACAACGTAGGCAGACGAAAATTGGCTCAAATTTTTATCTTATATAAGGTTTGTTTGGTATTGAAAATGGGCTTATTAGAAAATCGGTTAATAAACAAAAAAGTTATGGGCTAAAAACTAGAAACATAGGATTTCCGTTGTGGCTTCATTTCATACTTTTCTGCTATTATCTCTTAAACAAAAGCATGTACGACAACGAAATTTTGTACAAAATTAGTTTTTCGTTTCAAGCATTTTGTTGAAAATTTATGAAATTTTTTCTAAAAAAAGTCAGTTTTGTCATGAAACTCCTTTTTCTTTCGGTTTTTTTTTTTTTAATTGAATTATTTTTTATGAAAATTTCAGTTTTTGGAAGAAAAAAAAATTTTTTTAATTTTTTGGTTTAGCTCGAGTTTCTACAGAAAATTCTGAGTTCTTGGTTTAGTCGTGAAAACTTGGTTTTGTTAAAAATTTTATATTCAAAAATCCTTTGGTTGAGATCTGGATTTTTGGCGAAAATTAGGTTTTTTATGAAATTAACTTTTTGGCGAAAATTTTAAAAATCAATTCTTTTCGTAAAAATACTTTTTTTAATTTTATTCTTTTGGTTAATTTTTTTTTTTTTTTATATTTTTGCTAATTTTTATTTATTTTTTTGTAAAAATTAGGATTTTTTATTTAAAAATAAGTTTTTTGTTAAGAATTTATTAAATTTTAATTTTTTATGGAAAATTAAATTTTTGTTTAAAATACATTTATGCTGCTTTTCTGCTAAAACAAAGATTTATTAATTTGTTTTTTAATCTTTTTAAAATTTATATTTCGGTAAAATTTGAAAATGCATACTTTTTAATGATATTAAATAAATTTTTGGAAATCATTTGGTTTATTGGTAAAAATTGAGAAAAAATCTTTTTTTTTTTTTTTTATTTGGATTTAATTTTTCTTTTTGATAAAAACCGATTTTTTGTTATATTTTGCTAAAAATTCGATTTTAATTAGATTTTTTTCGTCTTTGATAAAAGAAATAATAAAAAAAATTTTATGAAAATTTTGCTTCTAAACTTAAACCTTTATAAGTTTTTCCGCAACTGTTATTTGATTGTGAATTCGCTTCTTGATATTTTCCTTAACCTGGAAAGCAGGGTAGGAAAATAGCTTTTTTTATGCAATTAATTAGTGAAAATTTTATTTTTTAATGCAATTTAAATATTTTAAATTACAAAAGAAATAAAAATGTTTGCTAAATAAATATCATTCGCAACATAATTCAAAACGATTTAAACTAACACAAAATCTTTAAAAAAATGCCTTTTTAAATTTAAATGTTTTTTAGGAATGTTTTTGCATCCAGTTCTTAATTATTTTGCTATTGATTTGTAAATTTACTCATTATTAATAACAAAATAAATAAAAATAATATTTTAAAATAGCTTTTTATACATTTTATTGACCTTTCAATATAAAACTACATAACAACTTATTTTGAAAATACAAGCAATTATGAAATATGACAGATTTCCCTGAGATACTACGATCATGATATAAATTTTCTTTTCTAATTTTTATTTAATAATAATACAAAATACACACTTCAGATTTTTAGTTTAATATTATAAATCAATTTAAAAATTATTCTCCTATATTGATGATCTTTTATGAAACCTCTCAAATGTATTTCCTAGAAATTTAAACTCTGTTATTTGAGAAAACAACCTTTTTCAGATTCTCTAATTTCCATCAAGATCATTAACTAAGATTAATTTCTAAAAAAAAAAAAAAAAACACACTCTTAATTCCTAAATCTAGATTTTTTGATTAAGTTTTTATCTCTTCTTACAGTTTCCAGAAGAAAAAAAAAAAAAGAAATACTTAATAAGATATTTTTCTTTTTTATTAAATAGATAACTTTAACATTTAAAAAATAAAATTTCGTGTTAAATATGAATAAAGAAAAAAAAAAAATAATAGAAAAAGTCATATCTTCCTACGTCCCTGATGAATTGATAGCAACAATATTTAGCTTAGTTGCAACATGAGGAGGCAAGTGTATGGAAAAATAAGAGATAACTATAAACTTTTTTTTTTTTTGCGTATAAATTTTGCTCTGTTGTTACCAAACTTATAGACCATGATAGTAAACATGAAGACAAAAATAAACAACAACACAGACATCTATAAAACATCATATAAAACACAACACTAACGCCAACATTTAGAAGTAGAAGTTGTAGTAGTCAGCAATCTAGTCAATATATATAAAACAAACAGCAACTACAACATTATCATCAGCAGCAGCAATAGCAACACTAAAGAGAGAAGAGATGAAGAGAAAACAATAACAAAAAAAATATATATATTAAACATCAGAGTAAACATAATACAACACAACAGAAGCATCTGCAAGTATGCAGTTTTTATAGATAAGCAAAAGCATTCATGAATTTTAAAGATAACAAACGAACGAATACATTGTTATTGTTGTTTTCATTTCTGTTTTTAGTATCATAACAAGAGCAATGTTCAACACAACCAGTAACAACCAAACAAATAGACAGATATTCAAACGTAAATAGAGTAAGAGATAAATAGAATTGTATCTCTACTTTACGTATATTTCTATACAAAAAAATAACACCCCACAATAACCATCACCATCATCATCAATACTTTACATTTATACTCATACCAAGAATATTTTCATATCTCTACTTTGCATGAGATACTATTAGTTGCAATATTAAAAAGAACAACAAAAAAATATGAAAAATATTTAAAAGAAAAACAAGTTAAACAATTGTGAATATAAATACATTTATCTGACAAAATATTTACAAAATCGAAAGCAAGAAAAGAATAGTATCTGGGGCATAAAATAGAAACTGACAAGTGTCAGGAGTTATTATTTTTTATTGTAACGATACACTGTGGGAAACAAGCGGATCATAAATATTTAAATATTATTATCAAGTATAGTGTGGAAATATTGCATAATTCCAATCAATATAACTGTTCTAAAATATTCGGTAAATTTTTGGTCTGGCAAACCATTGTACGTGCAGGGAAAAAAGCTCTTTATTCATAACAAATGAGTTTTTATAAAAGAGAATTGTACGGAAATGAGTGCTTTTGGAAAAGATTCCTTTCCAACATTAGAAAGCCCAGCAAATTCTAATTTTTCTGGTCTGATCTTTCATCTCATCATTACAACAAAAAAAAAAGTCATACTGAAAGCTGAGTGAAAAATAGATTAGAGCTTCAAAAAAAGTGAATCCTTTCCGACAAAAAATTAACTAAAATCACATAAATTTTAGATTTTCGATATTACAGAAAATATTTAATAAGGACTGCGCACGAAAAAAATCCGTGCATGCTCTTTTGCTTATAACTTTTGATGTGGTGAAAAATTAATAATTCGGGCTTGTATTTGCCATTATGCTCACTAGCCATGTGTTAAGTTTCATGGTAATAGCAGAATTGGTTTTTCTTAAAATGAAAATTTAAGAAAAAAAATACCTAATCACATAATTAAAATTTTTCATGAAATCTTACATTGGTCATATAAAATAATTGCAGGGAAGAATATTGTGCCGCAAAATACAGTTTCTTTAGTTATAATATTATGCAAAGAAGTCATGATCACTGAATGGTAACCTGGCAATAGAAGACAAATAGTATCTTCATGCTGTAGGACTCAGGTAAAATAGAAAGAATTTTGAGAGAAAATCACCTCATCTCAGAAAGAAAAGTGTCAGAAAATGCTAATTGCTTTGAATCTTTATCAGAAAATTTGAAAGGAAGTCTAGCTTGAAGACGTATAAAGAAGAAAAAAATCATATTAGAAACGCAAACAAGAATTTGGAGGTAAAAAATAACATAAAAGTACTTCGGAAGATTTTTTTTCAGAAATTTTATTTCTGACGTTTAAACATTCGTACAGGGTGAGTTTTTTCAACTTTCTAGCCAGGAATTCTATGTTGCAGTTGCTAGAGGGATTTTGGCAGAAAAATTTTATGTATCAAAGAAATCAAAATTCCCAAGAATGCTTTTGATTTGGGAAGTCATATGCATATGCGGAAATTAAGCACTTCATTCTTAAAAAATGGTTGCATTAACACAGAAATATACGTGAATGAGTGCCTATGGAAAAGACTTATCTCTCTCCTAAGAAAATACAGTGTATCCTCTGCTTTCCAGCCTGTTCACGCTTCTTCTCATTACAACAAAACAATGGAGTTGTAAGAAAGAAATTGTAAGAGTTTGTACCGAAAGAGGCAAATCCAGCAAATTGTCCGAAACTCGTTACAATTGAATGATATTGGGCTCTAGTAAAAAATAATTTAAAGGATATTAAAAGCTCAGCATAAAATGAAACGGAGTTTAAAAATAAGTGGACTTATTCGATCAAAAAAAAAAAAATGATCGAAATACAATAAAACCTTTAATTGGAAGATTTCTGAAAAATATCAGAATTTCCTTAAAAACCAACACGAAATAATTTATTCTTTTATGTTTAGAACTTGAACATAACAGTCATTAATAATAATGTCACTTTAAAAAAATTCGCCCATTGGTTTAGTTTCTATAAACAGATTTGCATGCACGGATTTTTTTTTCGTGCGCAGTCCTTATTTTAGTAAAAACGAAAAAAAAAAAAAAATTATTTTTCTTTTAAATTTAGAACTGGAATATAATAATAATTTAACGAAACAAAATTTCAAAAAGATTTACCCATTAGTTTAATTTTTATAAAGTAAATTATATGCACAAATTTTTTCGTGCGCAGTCCTTATATTAATTTTTTTAATTAAAAGATAGAGCATTTTAAAGGTTATTATTTTCGCATCTTAAACTTTGTGGAAAATAATTTATATTATATTAACTGGAGAAATTTGTTCAAATTTTTTTTTTTATCATAAATTTCAAAAAACAACAGAAACTTGGTTAAAATTCTTATGTAAATTACATTTCAATGTTTTAGGTGAAAAATAAATTTTAATAGAATGCTCCCTTTACCACCACGCTTAAAACAATATAAAACTAATGACTTATATCTTGTGTATTGGATTTTTATAATTTTATTTGCGGATGAAGTCAGGGGATAACTAAACCTTGTAATTGTGCCAGACGTATGGGCGGACGGTATTATACCACCAAAATTGTTTCAAATAACATGACAAATATATGTATTATTCACAATTATAACCCTAATAGCTATGTAAATTTGCATCATGATTACTCCACTCATTTCTAAGTTATTAATAAAAATGACTTGGTATCTGTGCATTTTTTGTACTAAATATTTAATTTTTTACATTAAAATGTATTACTTATCACAACATGCAATACAACGAAAATTATTGTAGAGCTGGAAAATATAGTAATAAATAATACACCATTTATTGTAGATTATAATAAAATTATATAGTTGCCATATTGCGTCCGTCCGGCTGTCTTTCCGAAAAATTAGCCTTTAACCAAATGTATTGCTCTGTTACTCGTATCATGATTTTAGTCATGAGCCTTAAATCTTCCTACGCTCATTCCTCGAAATGTCATAAATGTTTAATATAATTTAAACTTATTTAATCAAATAACAATCAATTTCATATTCAAAGAGACTTAGCCAATGATTTGCAAATGGATTGAACTCATATTAACTAATATTATAGAAAATATTCTCAAGATAATCATTTTTTTTTTTTTTTTTTTTCATTTAATACCCAGCAAAAAAAGAACTGAAAAAGTCATGATTTTAACATTGTGTTGTCATTGGAAGGAAGTACTTAGTGGTGAAAAAGAGCTGCAGAAGTTTCTTTTTTTCGCATGGTTATCATTGGTAGGATGTTATTCTTTTATACTTTTTGTTCATTGCTTTGGAAGCACTTCTCTTAAAATTATGTTTATATAATTTTTTTAATAAAATTTCTGTTTTTGCCTTGTTAAATAATAATAAAAATGCTTTGAAATTTTTAAAATTTAAATTTTGTTAGAAATTATTACCATTTTTTCCCGCTAAAAATTCATTTATTTTCACTTTTTTGGAAGTAATTATTAAGAACTTCCAAGAAAGTTTAAAATAAGCACTTTGTTACACTTTTGAAGTTGTGGAAGAACTTCATCATTTCTTGCTGGGTATTAAAGATTAACAAAAATTTCTCACTGTGCGATGTAAGATATACTATGTTATCCAATAATATTCATAGTTTTTTTTACAACTTTCATGCTTAAAATATTACTTTAAGTTAATTATAATTAAGGCCACAGGCTGCTAAAATTAAAATTTTAACAAATTTCTTGTTATCAACCTCAGGCGCTTTACATTCGCAAGCTTATTACAAGTTTTCAGCAAAGATCGTTTTAGAGCTTCTACGTTAAACTTTTCCCCGAGCACTTGAGATTATAAATACTAAATACGACAAATCAACAAAGTCTTCAAAATACATGACAAAGCTTTCTAAAGTTTTTGACTGTGGATTCTTGTTCTAATCTTATTTCACTGATCTGGAATTTCTCTCAATCACCAAGACATATCGGAGCTTTCATTCATTCATTCAGCACATTTTCTAGTCTCTTGTAATCTTATTCCGATCTTTTTGTAAAATTGTCGTCTGTCGCTTTCAGTGTAACTCTTACGCAATATATTACTAAATATCACAAAACATTACTACTAATAAACAAAATACATATCAATATTTTATCACAGGCAATTCATAAGTTTTGATTTCCCAACAACAAAAATTTCAACAAAAAAAAAAAAAAAAAAAAAGGATATCTACCACAATAACAACAACCACCACCTCTTCTTTATATTAAATAAGATCCCACTTAATATTCATATTTCTTATTCTCTATATAAACGCCCACTTTAGCTAAGATAAGCGAATAAAAACGACCGTATGTACTACAATCAACATAATCTCATCCATCAGTAAATATGTATGTATGTGCGTGTGTGTCAGTCAGTATTTGATAGATTTACAAAACGATGTGGAAAAAGTCAAATGACTTTCAAAATTAATGATGAGAAAAAAATATTACATTTAACTATGAATAGCACATTATTTTAAAGTCTTTGGAGTTATAACAAACCTCAGTGTTATTTTTTTGAGTATTAAGGGTGACTTTTTTTTTTGGTTTGTTAATTTTTAATTTATTTAATCAAAGATAAGCAGAGTTTTTAATAACTGTGTGTGTGCTGCTGCTGATAATAGTGATATAATAACTAGCATGGGAAAGAAAAAAGTTATTGGTATATAAATAGGAAACTGCCTTATCTTTAATAAACATTTTGTAAAGAATATATTTTAATGAGAAATTTTCAGGGGTTTTTTTTTTTTTTTTTTGTAGTTGAATTAGAAAGTGAAAATTATTTGCTTTACAGAATGAAGTTATTTTTAATTAAAACTTGAAATCGTTTGAAACAAATTAATTTAAAGTTTGAAAACTTTTTCCATTTTTTTTTCGATTGTTTAATATCTGTACATTGACAGCGTTTCCCTCTATCAATCCTTCTATATGTTGAATTCAACTTTATGAAACTAACGGAAATGCTTTCCTTTTCAAAAAAAAAAAAAAAGAAAAAAAATATTTTCCAAATTTTAGAAAAAATACTAAAATTAAAAAAATGTAAACAAGAAGTATTATTTAAGATATTATTTCTCAAAGGTTGTATCACATTTATATTATCTATAATTTTTTTAACTGCTTAGGAAAACAATATTTTGAATTGAGTATGTAATTTAGACATGAGAATGTTTTCCACAGAAGGACAGACATTCGGGTGATAGCTAAATCGATACGAAATTTCATATGAACCATATGTGAGATCTTAATTTTTTTCATGCACCGAACAACAAATTTAATATACCCTCTTTCACCATTAGTGGTGGTGGAGGGTATACAAATGTTGTATCTAACCAAAAACTACAGCGTGTCCTAAAAGTAATTATTTTTATTTTATTTAAAAATTCATATTTACGCATACTAAAAGGAATACTTTAAATAAACCGGAACTTCCGGTTTAAAATATTAAATGTTTCTTTTACACATATTTCTTCTCTTTTTATTGGTTTCTTTTTTTTACACAAAAATAATAATTCTTATTTTAATAAAATTCCAACAAATTTACTCCCTAAATAAGCATTATAAAATCATATTTCTTAAGCTTAGTGGTGTGGTGGAAGCCATTAAAAAAATATGCACATAAACTTGATCATAAATTATACTTATATTACTTTTGCTTTGTATGTACATATGTATGTATCTGTGTATGTATGTTTAAGCTCTAACTCTAAATATTTAACAAATAGTATTAACGATAAAATACCGGATATGAGCTTATAAACATAAAGATATCTTCGACAAACCAAACTGGCTACTGCGACTCTTCTATGCCTCTAACCAATTTCTATGATATAAAACATACAAACAGCAGCCATAAATAAGTTGTACTCTTAACGTTTTCATATACACAAACACACACACATATGTATATACAGAGTTGAAAGAAAAATAAATATTTAAAGTTAATCCTTTCATTGCTTACCACTCATAAATGTTTACTCTCTCTCTCTCTCTCTGTACACACACACCCACAAATAAAATTGTGAAAAATATCCTTTTTTCGCCAAAATTTGTTATCAATTGGTTGAAATCTTTTATAAACCCACCAACAAAAAAAAAGAAAAGAAGAAAGTACTGGTTCAGAACAAGAAGATATAACAGCAACAACAACAAAAAAGATGTGTGCGATGATGATGATAATGCTGACGACAACGATTGTATGTTTCAATGTTTGTTTGCTTGCTGGTAGAAAACTTGGTCTTAGAGCTGGAAAATAAAAGTAAAGAAAAAAATTTTAGTATTGTTAACTCACCACTTCTTATACTTAACAACATCACCATTTTCCATTATATTTACACACCGACAAACACCAGCAATATCATAGTAGTCATCATCCTCATCATCAGAGTCATAAAAAATGTGAAACACTGTGGCCACATATCCTGCCTGAGCTGCTGTTGGGCTCATTGACTGGGGCTACTGATACCACTACACTTCACTACTTTACACTTACATTTGCTTACTTATGAACGTGTATTTTTGGAATAAAATCATCATCATCTCTCAGCACTTTGTAGCAATAGTTAGTAGTTTGGCGTTCGCAAGTTATGAACTCCAAATCGCACAATGTATGGCTCAATGATTGTTGGTGTGTGTGTGAGTATGCGTTTAAGAGAGTTTGAGTATTTACGGGTAATATAAACCATTGGATAAATTTTCTTATCTTTGACGACCAGACGATATTATAATGCAATTTTATGTTGTTAAAATCCATATTTTATATTTTTTTACTCCTCATTTTTTTTTTTTCAGTTTTATTTTTTTCTTTCTGCTGTTGAACAAAACGATGTGAATGAAAACAGAAAAATAATAATAATATGAAATTGTAAAAATGTTATATAAATTTATGATTTGGAAATAAAAATCCAGTATATATTGAAGCATTTTATGATATTTATTAGAAGGATAATCCTTTTTATTTTTCTTTTTAGGAAAGGTAGAAGTTTTTTTTTTTTTTTTGGTTTAAAAGATTTTAGATGGTCATTAGGACTTGGTTTATGTTTGCAGAGAGATAATAAATATTTAATGACTCATCAAAAATGGTAAAAAGGTCTGAGGGGTGTAAAGAAATTAAAAATTACTTAAACCTACTTTAAGTGTCTTTACATAATATTTTTTTTTTTTTGTAAATACCTTTAATAATTTAAAAAGAAATTTAATTTATAATTTATTCTTTACATCTTACAATTTAATTTAAAAAATTATGAAGAGATTAGAATTTTCTAATTTACAAATCGCAAATAATTGAATTTTTGCAAATAATATCGTAAAATTAAACAAGTCAGCTTTCACTTTTTTTCCCGCTTTTCTTCACTATGATCAAATTTAAAAATTTGTATTTATTAGAATTTAATGTCTGAAAAATTATTTGAAAAATTAATTTCCTTAAATAAAAATTATAATAAAATTAAAGTTTAATAATTGAAACAGACAAATGAATCTGCGTATTTCGGCTCCCTGATCGAAAAATTAGGGTCTGAAAAACGATTAGTCCTACAACTGAGTCAAATCTTAAAAAAAATATGCCTTATTATACCCACCATCAAAAAGATGGGGGGTATATTGATTTTGTCATTCCGTGTGTAACATGTCGAAGGAATCATCTAAGACCCTACAAAGTATATATTTTCTTTGTCCTGGTTAGATTCTGGGTCGATCTAGCCATGTCCGTCCGTCTGTCCGTCTGTTGAAAGCTGGATAGAGCTCGAACGGGGTAACGTAGGGAAACGAAATTTGGCACAAATATTTATCTTATATAAGGTTTGCTTGTTATTGAAAATGGGCAAAATCGGTTAATAAGCAAAAAAGTTATGGGCTAAAAACTAGAAACACAGGGTGTCCGTTAAATACTTTTCTGCTGATTTTTTGTACTTATAGTTCGGGGGTCGACATAAACTCGGAAACCAAAAATGGGCGTGGTCCGCCCACTTTACCGCCCACCTCCCATATAAGGTGAAAATCAACTAAATTGTGTTCAAATAGTTCAAGGACCAATGTAAAGTCGGAAACAAAAAATGGGCGTGGTCCACCCACTTTACTGCCCACTTTACCGCCCTCTTCCATATAACGTAAAATTTGAAAAAGTTGATGGTGGGTATATAGATTCGGCCGGACCGAATATATTTGCGCTTGTTTTTATTTGATTTTAATCAAAGCGGAAAAAAACAAATAATTTTTGTAAAATCAGTATTTTTACAATTTTCAAATTTATTTTTAAAAAATTTCGAACTATAAAAGCGTAAGAAAGCATAATTTAAAAATTTACATATTTGAAATTCTATGAAAATAATGAAAGTCTTTACTTCATCTCGTGAAGTATTTGGTAATCTCTTTTATTTATTTTATTTTTTTAATTCTTATTGGAGCTTTTGAGACACCAAAGGTGTCTTAGCTGAGTTAACACATCTCGATCTTATAATGGGAGAACTCAGAGCCTTGATTGCAGCAAGGCTGTCTACATATATATCAATGTTCGAAGCGCTGAATTGAAACTTCTGAATTCTCTTCGCTGCCATGTTGATAGCTTATACCTCGGACTGGAAGACTGTACACGAATTGGGTAATCTGAGAGACCATAAAATGTCTAAGTCATCAGAGAAAATACCTGAGCCAGTGCCAGTATCCGTCAGTGAATACATAGATTGCATATTCCTTAAAAACGGAATTTGCTGCCCACTCTTCTCTATATGAGATTCTAATATCGAAAGTTCTATCGAAATTCATTTTCGGTATCAAATAATTGGTTCCCTGTATAAGAATTGCTCTGATCCTGAACTTGAGATCCAGAAGTAGTGCAAATTCGGATCATTTCCAATGAATTTAAGATGGGCTTGTCATTGGAGGATGTTCTTTTCTTTGACGCCTATTCACTTAGTAGGAAGTCATGTTTCCGATGTCATGAAAAATATATTTTTATGGTGTTATTTTAAATCAGTGCATGGAATGTAATTTAAATTGCTTCCATGGAATTATTTCCTTCGAATAGAAACAAATGTCTTTTTTTAAAGTCATTTTTATTAATAATAGATATCATTTTTTGTTTATGGTCAACAAGGTAAATATTTGCGATAACAGAAACAGTTCATCAATGTTTTGCAACAGTAAACTTCATTTGAATCGCTTTTTAATAACATTTGCGGATGCTTTTTAAATAACTTTTTAAGAAGAAGAAGAAAACATACACTATTTGATACTTTGGAAGTAATGAAAAAGTACTTCTTCAAAAATGACTTCCATTTATTTTTGTTGAGATATTAATTCAATATCAGAATTTTAAAATGATTTCAAATATTTTTATAATAAAATAAATTACTCAAAATCGAAGTATTCTAACAAATTAAATTCTACATAGAAAAAATTTAAATCCAGTTTCAATTACGAATAATATATATTCAGTTATTTTATTGATTGAAATTCAAAAACAAAAATTTTTATATTCAATTATTAAAATTATTACTTATTTTTACTTTATTATTTTATTAATTTATACAATAAAAAAATATTTGAAAGACGATGCACGTTGGGGTAAAAGGGGCCGAAAGTGGCGTTTAATTGAATTTTGAAAATTAACTTTTTTAAATAAAATTGGGTACCGAATAAAAATAGACAAAATTATGTATCAATAACGATAAAAGTCATTAACGTAGGTTGCGTGGTTTTTGAGTACTGAGCTGTCAAAGTTAAAAATTTTTTTATATTTTTAGAAAAGAGGAAAAAATTAAATTTTCATGAACTTTCGGTGAATTTTTCTTTAATAAAAAGTGCTTTAAAGAAAAATTTTAAAATGGAAGCATCAACTACAGGTATTTGAGTTTACTTTTATGCAAGAATTTGTAAATTATTTTTTGTCCTGGTATTTTTTGTTATTTTTTTGAAAATAGTCCAAAAATGCACTAATTTTCAAATTTCGTGGAATGCAATTAAAAATATAACAAGACTTTTGTTCTGAAAAATTGTCTGAAAAATATTACATATTGTCTACTTAAATATTCTGAAATAAAATCGTGCGCATATTTTGCCCGATTTTAGAAATTTACATTTTTGTGAAAAAACTCAAGTTAAAAACAGGTTAAGTGCAGATTTTTTTTATTTTTTACTTTGTTTTATTTTTCGTTATTTCACTATTGTTTTTTGTTATTGTTTTGTACAATTATTTTAAATAAACAAAATAATTTTACTGCTTAATACAATCGAACTCAGTTAAAATGAACATGATTTCATGTAATGTTTTTATATTCTACAAAGTGATGTGTCTTATATTGGTACTTGCTATTTAATATTGAAAAATTCAGGAACTATGCCAACAATACAGCCAGATACTACATTGAAAAATATCCATGGTATTGTATGTCTCCTATCCTCCACAAGTTTTTTATTCACGGCCCAGAAATTATAAAACATGCTCTTCTACGAAATGGCCAACTATCTGACACACCCAAGAAGCAAGAAAAAAAGATTTCAAAAATTACCGGAAACATTTTTCACGAAAATGTAGTAGACAAAAATCAAACGAAGATATATTTAATAGACTTTTGATAAGTTCCGATCCAATCAAGTGTGGGGAAAAAGTATAAAATGAAACATATAGACCTACTACAATCCGCAGTTTATTATTCTCACTGATTTTTTTTTTTTTTTGTATGAAAACATTACCATTCTGCAAAGAAAGCCTTAGAATTCTAAAAATTAATTTGTTTACTTACTAATAAATAATAAAGTCAAAAGTAATCACAAAAGTACTGATATCACTTTTTCTGAAGTATGCTTATTTTTTGACATGTTTAACCCCAATGTATAGACAGACGGACGGACATTACATATCAGGCAGAAAAAATTTGTAAGATTCTTGTAATGCATTTTTTTACTAACTAGTAAAAATCAAACAAGTTGTGATTATAAAAATATCGATTTCACTTTACCTTGAAGTAAGTGGCCATTTTAGATCCATTTTTTCACAATGTACAGACAGTTTATATTTTTAACTAACTAATAAAAAACAAAACATGTTGTGATTATTAAAATATTGATATCGCCTTTTCTTGAATTATGCGGCCATTTTAGGACTCATTTTTTCCAATGTATAGACAGACGGACGGACATTACTATTCTGCCAAAACAAATTCAAGAGTTCTAAAAATATCTTTTTTTAATAACTAATTGATAAAATATTAAATCATGATCATTTAAATATTCATATCACCTTTCTCTGAATAATGCGGCGATTTTAGACCCATTTAATCCTAAGGTATAGACGGACGGACAGACATTACCATTCTGCCAAAAAAAAATTCTAAAATTCAAAAAATACATTTTTTTACCTAATAATAAATATAAAAATAGATCCTCATCATTAAAATATTGATATCACCTCTCCCTGAATTAAGCGCCATTTTCGACCCCTTTTACCCCAACGTGCGATGTATTGATTTATTTTTAGTAAAAAATATCAGCAAATTCTAATTTTGATCACTTGAATAATTGATACAATTAAGGAAGTAATTGGAACAGTTTTTATTTTAGATAAAGCTTTTAATAAACCATATTTTTTCTGTGCAGAAAAGAAAACATAATTTCTTTTTGAATAATATACACAGAACAAATATGATCTATTAAACGATTTATTAAAGATAAAAAGTTTCAATTGATCAATCTTTAAATTTACTATTTTTTAAACAAATAAAACAATTTATTGGCTTTCAATTATTTTTCTCATTATATCAATAAATTAATAAATAATATACAACTTGTTTAATAGTTTGAATTTTAAATTATAAAATAATTGAATATGTATTATTCGTAACTGAAGTTGGATTTCAGATTTTTCTATGTAAAATTTAAATTTACTTTGATTTTTAGTTATTTAATTTAAAAATATTAAAACTCATTTTAAAATTATGATTAATAATTTAATTGAATTTTTTTTTTTTTCGGAAATACTGTGAGCGTCAAAAAAAGTAAACAGCAAGTATTCTTAAAAATAATGTTATTTGATATTTAGATTAAAAATGCTATATAGAAAAGATTAATGCACATTTGTTTAGCAACTAACTAAATATGGATTTCATAAGAAAAAAATTATAAAACAGCAGCACATTAAAAAATAATAAATTTTTTGTGAATCAATATCTTTTTTACGCGTCAAAAAAAAGTAAACATTTTTATAATTAAATGCAAAAAAATTGTATTTAATACTTTGTAAATTTTCTATTTGACTTTATTGTATCCTTTAATATCCTGGGCAACGAGATGACAAGTTTTTTGGCAAAATTCGGTGATATTTTGGGTTACTCTTTCTATAATGCCAGCAAGAGATGATCACTGCAAATAATGGTACTTTTTCTAATTTTTTGCCAATATGTTCCAACAGACGCCCGATTGGATTAAAGTCTGGGGATTTCAGAGCATTACAAATAGGTTTGGGAGTACGATAAAGCAACCATTCCCTCACAATTTTTTTAAAATTTTTGGAATCTTTGTCATTTTGGAATAAGTAGTTGTGCAATAAGCTAAATTTTCGCACACTAGGATCCATATTATGTTTAAAACTATTTTTATGATCTTCTTTTTCAGGCTCCAGACATCCTCAGACCATTACCGAGTCTCGATTATGTTCAACTATCGCAACCACATATGTGACATTAATGCCTTCATTCCATCTTTGCAATACTTTTTTTTTTGGCGCCAAATATTTAAATTTACTTTTGTCATTGAGTAAAACGGTTTCCTGGAATTTTCCTGGAGGTTTAACCCTAATTTTTATACTTTTGGCCGAGATTCAAACATTTAGTTTGGCTGGCTTACGATATGTAGTGTTCTTACGTGGTGTTCTTCTATGAAAGCCTTTTTTGTGTAGTGTTCCTAAAATGGTACTAGCCCTAAAATAATAAGAGGAAATTAACGTTACTTTTTTTTAGCTTTTTTAAGGTACTAGAAGAAGGACTTTCTTTGACTTCGCAAACTATAGCTTTTTTCTTTGTGTCTGTAAATGATTTGACCATCTTGCCCGAGGAAAATTAACTGCAGTATGATGTTTGGTATATTTATATATTATTCCATAATAATTCTTTGAAATAATTTTTGCAATTTCACGCAAGGATTTTTTCCTTTTTCATATAAATCTGATATTATTTTCGAGTTTGAATTGAAGTTTGTTTTTCTATTGTTAGACAATTTAAGATTATAATTTGGTCCTTCCCTGAAACTTAAACTAAAAAAAGTGTAAGACCTTCTCCCACTTTTACAATTTATTAGAAAAAAGTGGTATATTTTCTTAAAAATTAAATTTTATCGTTATTCAGATTTATTTTCGCAAATTTTTTTTATGAGTTCAATTCCTACCTAATTACGAAATAATTTTGGCATATCACTTTTTTATATCATTATTTATCTACTTCTCACAAGGCTTCGTTTAAAAGGGAATGAGCTGTTTATTTTTTTTTTTTTTTTGACGCTCACAGTATTTTTTCTGTATACAATATATGTAAAATTTTTCTTGAAAATGGTGCCGTTGAATGTAAAGTTTTTTAATATTTTGCTAAAATAAGAGCAGTATTTTTTCAAATAATAAAGTTTACATTTTTTTTAATAAAATTTTCTATAATGTTTTTATTAAATTTATTTGTAAAATTGTATAAGCTTATCCAAAAAGCTCATAAAATATTAAACAAATGGTGTTTTAACAACTAACAAACTCAAAAGAAATCATGCAGTAACATTTTATTTCTTATCAGCCACAATCACTGACTTTCAGGCAAACGATTGTTGCCGATTCCAAAATGTTGTTAATAACAACAGAAAAAACAAACAACAAACAGGCATCAAGCAATTGCAGCTGAAATTAAACAAAAGTATGGCATGAAATTCATTGTAATTGTTAAATATGAATAAAATGAAAAGAGCTGCAGGTGCTTAAAAGAATGATAACATAATTTTAATGTAATCGTTATTATAAATATTTAATATTAATTTTTTAGACCAGACCAAAAGGAATTGCAATTTAAATGCACATAGTAAAAGAGAACTTGATTATTTATGTAAAATAATGTGTATACGAAATTAATTGTAAAATAGTAATAATAATTGTTTAAGAATTTATAAACTGATTTTATTATCTTATTTGAATAACAACATACAAAGTTATTTTATAATGACTTTTGGATTTAACATTTGATATAAGTCATATACGTCTTCTTTTTTACCCTTGATGAGTTTCAAATTGCATATTTAAAGGATTACAACCTAATAATTCCATAATTATTATATTATACTTTATAATATTACATAGTATTTTTTGGACTTTATTAAAAAAAATGTATCCTTTTAATATTCTGTTTTCTGTTCAAAAAAAACCTTCATCAGAAGCCCAATTTTTTTTTTTTTTTATTCGTTCGTCATTTTAAAGGCGAGAGGACCACACCGTCCTTAGTGTATGTGTTAAACAGCACGCATTGTGATTATCAGAGAGTGTTACCAGTGAACTAACCTAAAATGCAGCTGTTTTTTGTTTTTGTAGCTTAATGCAAAACAACAACAGCAACAACAATAAAAAGCAATTTTAGGTTTTTTTCCAAACTCTATATAAGTCCATTTAACAAACCCTGCATTTCATTCATATCAACCCTAAAAAATCTTTCACACAAAGATTTGCTTTAGCTGATTTTGAGTTTATTTTTTTTAGCGAAAAAAAAAAAAATAAAACCTACTTATCCCAACTAAAAGATTTTTGTTTCGTTTCTTATTGTTGTTTGAACTTAAAAAAACACATAATAAAAAAGAATAAAAATATAAAAATAAAAAAACGTAAATATGCTGCTTACAGAAAAGTATGTGTTGTATTTTATCGTTAAACAATCGAAGGCAATAAATATCTTACAAATAAGCAAAATGTGTTGGAATGCAAAATCGACCCCATCGTCGTTGTAGACGTCGCGTTCGTCGTCATCATCATCGACAATAACAACAAAACTACCAAACAAAAACACATTCTCTACTACAATTGTTATTATGGGTATGATGGCCATCCTACAAATACCAGCTTAAAATAAATACAAAACATTGTTTTCTTTTTTTATTTTTCTTAACACCACCTTCCCAACCCTGCTCAATATCTTTTTGTTTTACTTTTTTTTTATATATTTGGTTGCATTGTTATCCTCCAATTTCCAAACAATAATCAGCTTCAACTTTTACGTTAACCCACCATATTATAACTCCAAAAGTCCGGGAAAAAAAAGTAAAGGTTGCGCGAAAACAATAATGCAACAAATTTGTGTGAAATCGCACAACAAATCACACACATTCAAGTTCATATACCACTAATGTTTCATGCCTTTAACAATCATACATAAGTACATACATACTTACATATATTCAGCTATACGTAGCCAGTAATATAATATGAGTTTCAGTTAACTGCTGTTAAGGCCAGGATACATATTACTTACTATAAAGTTTTTTTATATAGTTAAAAAAAGTTGAGGTCACGACTGATAAAAAAAATTTATTTATTTTTATTTTTTTGTGTTTTGCTTTATTGTGATTTTGTTTTTGAAAAGTTGTCAATTTGTTGTATACAAAAAGCTTTTTAATTTTATTATTTATGGTATTTGAATGAGATCATCAACACTTAACCGGGCTATAACTTTAGTATGTAGATTATTAAAAGGAAGTTTATACGTAAATAACTAAAATAAAAGAAAAAGTAAAACTAAAAAAAAAAAATTTATAAAAGCTTCAAATTTTTAAAAGCTGTAAGTAGTACAAAAAATAATTAATAAGTTTAAATTAGAAAAATAAACTTTCGATATTTTAAAAAATAGAGACACTATTGCCTTTATACTTTCTCAGGAACTTCTACTGTTGAGAATAAAATTTTATAAATAAACGTTTATCAATATGAAATTAAGTGGTAATGAACTTTGACCTAGAAGTAAATAATTTTGAAACATTTGTGCATTAAAAGTAATGGAACCAGTAATAGTAAAAAAAAACTTTGAAACTTAAACCTTAAACAATAATCTGCTTGATTTTAAAGCTTTTGTAGTTATTCTTGAATTACATTTATTTTTGTAAATATTTTTAAGTACTAAAACACATTTAAAATACACACAGCAGCTTTTTGGCACAGCTTTCTTTATTCTTTCTTAATTCTTTAAAAAAAGCTTTTAATATTAAAAACCTGGAAATAAGAAATACTTTTAACTCGTTTGCCTTTTAAAAATATATATGACTTAAAAAAGAGGAACACACAAGGAGTATAAAAAGAAACTTATAATATCTTACACACATTTAAAACTTTTATAGCTTTTTTGAATCAATTTTATTTTTATAAAAATTTATTAGTTTTAAAAAAATACAAAAAAATTTTTTTTTTCAATTTTTTTATACAAGAGCTAAAGCTTTTATAAACTTTTACAATGTTTTAATAATTAAAAAACTAAAAATGATAAAACTTTTTTCTTTAAAAAGCTTCTACGACTTGCAAAATTAATAAAAAGTAATACGCTAAAGCTTGTATAAAATTATTATATTAAGCTTTTGTTAATATAGGAATAGCTTATAAGCTGCTGCACCAAATCTTATAGGATGGAAGGACCGTTCACCATATTATTGTCAGAAACATTTTTTCAATTCTTTAAATTAGTTTTTTTTTTTTTTTTTAAATTACATAAAAAAAATTTAACAATCTATTTTGTTTTTTTTGGCATTTTTTATACTTTTTTAAAAAGTTTGATCAATTAAAAATAAAAAAAATGTTAAGCTTTTTTCTTTAATAAGCTTTTATGGTAAAATAAAAAAAATACAAAATAACACCCCAAAAGACCTTTCTAAAGTTATTTTGTTAGGATTTTATAAATTTAGAAAAAGCTTATAAATTTTACAAGTAAGGCTACACCAAATCTTATAGCAAGGATAGACCCTTCAATATATTATTTTGGAAATCCTGTTTTTTTATTTTTTTAAATTAAGGATTTTATTGAAAATTATCAATTTTTATTAAATTACATTTTAACTTTATAAAATTTTTTTATACTATCGAAAACCTTTTGTAACTTGTAAAAAAAGCTTAAGCAATTAAAAAGCTTTTATAGTAAAATAATACGTCAAAAAAGCTTTTATGAAATAATTATATTAAGCTTTTATAAATTTAGGAAAAGCTTTTTAACATTTTACAAATTATTAATTTTACCATATTATTGTCAAAAAAAAAAAAAAAAAATCATTGCTTTTAAATTAAGGTTATTATTGAAATTACTTTTAAAAATTTTGAAAATCTGTTTCAGCTTTTTTTAACTTTTGACATTTTTTATAAATTTTTAAAATTAAATTTAAAAATTTTTTTTTGAGCTTCTTTAAAAAGCTTTTATGACTTAAAAAGATTAATAAGAAATAATACACCAAAAAATGAAATTCTGGAAAAAGATTTTAAATTTTACAAGTTAGACTATTGTATAAAATCTCATAAGCTCCTTCGTGATATTATTGTCAAAAATATTTTGTTAAAATTGATTTTTTTTTTTTTTTTTTTTTAATAAAATTGTTGAAAAATAACTATTTTAATTGAAAAAAAAAAAAAAAAAAAAATGTTTTCAACTCAAAAGAAATTGAAATTAAGATTTTTATAAAAAAAAAACAAAATATATATATATATATATATATAAAATTTATTTTATGGTAAAAAATATTTTTAAGTTTAAAATTGCACTTTTTTTTAATAAATAAGATTTTTTAATAAAAAGTCGGTTTTAATTGAAAAAAATAAAAAATAATATGGACATTTATGAGTTTTATATTTTCTAATGTTAAAAAGCTTTTATGAAATAAAATATTAACCAAGCTGTTTATAAATTTTTGTCACAATCTTAAGTTTTTTTTTTTTTTTTTTTCGAAAAATATAAGAAAGAGCATGTAATAAGCTATTTTAATAATATGTATAAAATTGTTATTTTTTCTTGAATTTTCATCATAGATTTAGAAATGTTTTAAACAAAAAGCTTTTCTAAGTTTCACATTTTCAAAAAGCTTTAAGCTTTATTTTTCTAAAAGCTCAATAAGTGTATTTATTATTTGAACTACAAAGATTTATTAAAATATGTAACATTTGATCATAATCATTATGTAATTATTTTAAATTAATTTTGTTCAAAAGCTTCGAAACTTTAAATCCATTAAGAGGAAAACGCATGTTTCATTATTGAATCTCTTTTAAAGACTTCTCTGTAATAAAATTTTAATATACAGAAGAAAAAACTTTTTATTAAACAGACAAAATTTTGATCAATCGTTTAAGTTTTAAATTTAACGTTTGGCTAACTAATATTTTTTTTAACAGATAATGCCCTTTAACTCTTTTCTTGTTTCTTATCCACCCCATATTACAAAATAAATCAGAAAAATATATATCAACTTAAGAAAAGTTCAATAAAATTTGTGAGTATTTGCCATAAATCGTGACAATCTAAGATTTATGACTTTCAAAAAATAAAACAACGCAAAAAAAATGAACCTGTATCTTTAAGAACAACAAATTAATAATAATAATAATAACAATAATCATCAACCAACAGCAAGTGTTGGTAATTATGAGCTGTAAACTGCAACACCATTGCCTGCAATACAACAAATAATACCAAACCTTAAACACTTGCAACTTGTTTTGCTAACGACAACAGTAACACAAAATACATAAAAAAAAGAATCATACAGAACTAAAGCGACTGTTTGTGAAGACAAGTATGAAAAAATATAAAACTAAATTTTAAATGGTTTTTTAAATTGCTAACAAGACGCACGTTCCATACACACAGACTAAGAACAAAAAAAAACATCTTGAAACACGATGAAAACACTAATAAAACATTTAGACAACATACAAACACACTCCCTCCTAAGAGAGCCGGGTATATTCTTTCAATGAAAGAACCAGAAAAAAAAGAAAAAGGTTTGTGTTGCTGTCGGTCGGCATAAGTGAAAACAGCAAAAAAAATATATAAAAACACATCATTACCCACCAATTAGGAGGCTGTAGAACAAAAACTTGCCAACTTTCAATACTTGTTGTTGTCGTTGTACAATTTTTAAAAGTTTAAACTCTTTTGGTGGCACAATAAGCATGACAACAAATGTGTACCACCAACAAAGTAGTAAAGTTGAAGTGATGGGCGCAAAGTAAAACAGGCTAATACAACTAAATACATATAAACTTAATGTTGAGAACAACAAACAACACGAACATACATAGTATGTTTAATAATTTTAGGTTTTAAAAAAAATTACACTAAAAGACATTTTAAGTGAATAGCTTTAGGAACTGAAGTAATGTTTAACTTATGATTTTTTTTTTTTTAAATTTAAAACTGTAATAGTTTCTGCTCAAAACTTAAGAACTCATTTAATTTAAAAGCTTTTTTTTATAATACTTTTAGGAAAATTAAAAATGTAAAAAAGCTGTAGCTTAAAATGCTATTTGTACAACCAATTTGATAATAATAATCCGTAAAAACATACTGATGCGGGTTCAAATAAAATATTCAAGTATTCTGTGTTCTTTTTTGTAGAGGTGTCAAAATAGCGATGTCCGTCCGTCTGTCTATCTATTGATATTAGTGTTACAAATTCAATACAGATGTGATACATCAATATATTCGTTAAATTTCTCAGAGTTTAATTATGTATCTTCAAAATTATTTCGTAGAATGAGCAAAAATCCTCCAAATATAAGTTTTAAACCACAATATAAATAAACGAATTTTCTGGAAAAAAAAATTAAAAAAATTTCAACAAAACTAAAAAGTTAAAAGCTTTATGACGAAGACTTTCATGATTTTGTAAATAGAATAAGTAAATAAAAGTTTTTAAGAGTTTTGTTTGCATTTTTAAAAGCTTCCTGAAGATCTTATAAAATATAAATAAAGCTTTCGAAAGTTTTTGGAATATTTTCTGAAGAAAGCTATTTCTTGACTGAAAAACTAATTTTTTATGAATTGAAAAAGGAGTTTCAATACAAAAAAAAATATTAAAAAATTAAGTTTGGCAAGAATTATTTTTATTTTATTTTTTTTTTTTTTTTTTTTTTTTTTTTTTTTTTAAAAATTTTTTGATTTTGGAAAAAAAGCTTTTATAATTTTTTTTATTTTAAAAGCTTCCTAAAAAAATAAAAAATTATAAAGAAACTCAATTTTTGCAAAAATATAAAATAAAAATTATGAATAGTAAATGTTATTTATGGAAAACTTTTATTAAAGAAAAGCTTACAATAGTTTTATATATTAAATTTTTTGTTTTATATTTTTGCTTAGAATTTAATTTTCATTAGACATTTTCTCTAAGATTTTCAAAGAAATCAAATTCATGGTGTTAAAAATTAAAAGCTTTTTTGAAATTATTAATTTTGGAATATCAGAATTTGAAAATGTTAATGGAAAATTAAAAAAAAATTCCTGGTTTTTATATAAAACTTTAATTCATTTTTACAAAGGTTTTTATAATAATTTCCTTTAATCTAAAATGTGTATAATACTTGTTATAAATAATTGTCTTGTATTTAATGTTGAGAAATAATTTATATATAGTAAAAGCTTACATAAAAGCTTTTTCTAAAAAAGCATTTAATTCTAAAAAATTTTAATTGCAGTTAAAGTTAACTTATTTTAAAGTACAAATTTGGTAACAAAAGCTTTTTGAAAAATCATAATTTACTTCGAATATATTTTAAAGTTTCTGAATCGCAATGAAAGTCATTTATCTCAAATTTAATAAAAACAAAATTTAAAAAGGTTTTTGAAAAAACAAACTTACGGGTGTGAAACTTAAAAGCTGTCCTGAAAAATCTTGATTTATTTTTATCGTTATCTTTAGAGTATCAACATAAAAGTTTATTTATTTTAAAGCTCAAATTGTATAGAAACTTAAAGCTTTACATTTAAAATCGTGTGTTTTAAAATCGTTTAAAAGTTTATTAATATTATTTTTCTTAATTTAAATTTAAAACATTTAAAACTTTACGCTTATTTTAATACATTCCAATATTAAATATAGCTTTAACAAATATACTTGTAAGCTTTAAGCTTATTGAAATTTATGGAACGCCAGGCTTCTTAATCTTTTTTAGTTTAACTTAATTTTCCGCGTGTACCACAAAATATTTTGCACGCTAAAATGTTTGTATAGAATTCTTCTTTGGACTGTCTCACCAAAAATACTCTATATTATAACAAGCATAATAAAAATAAAAAATACAACAAAAAAAGAAAAGAGGTTACGCCTAAGTAGGCTTGTTGGCGCTTACATTTAAGGTTGGTTGTTCCATTTGTCTTATGTCTCGTTTAAGAGTATCGACAATAACCGAAACCGACATATTAAAAGGTTTTAAGCCGAAAAAATTACCTGCCTGACAAGAAAATAACAATAATATTGAATGGTGCAGTTTAATGTTTTCTGTACAGGAAAAAAAAAAAACAATTCCTTAACCAACAACAGGCTTCTGCGGAAGGTAAGGATGAAGAAGAAAGAGGTGGTAAGGAAATAACGCGAATATATAACTTCTGACTCCTTTTTGGATTATAGTATTTGTTGTTATGGTTGTTAATACCACACTAAATACACTAATAAAGCTGGTATGTTCATATGTTTTGTTTGTATGTTTATATGTATGTCTGTAGGTATATTTATGTGAGTGCAATTTTCATCATCATCATCAACGAAAGACTGCTTGCTGGTGGTGGTTGGTTGCTTGGTGTTGATGAAGTGAAAAAACTGTTGGTTGTAGAACATCATGTTCGTAATAATGTTAAGTGATTTTTATGCAAAATTGCTTGGGCTGCTTGATTGCCTGCCTGTTGCTGCTCTCTTGATGGTTGTTGATGTTTTAATGAAGTGATGTTGTATTGATGTCGTTGATTGTTTAGTAAAAGCTGACGATGACAACGACAGCATCTCATTGTTGAATACTGATGATGACGATGATGTTGAGTATGTTGATGATGACGCGTTGCTAATGCCTTTTTTTAACTCAATATCTCTTGGTTTTTTATTTTATTAATTTTTTTTCTGTTTGGTCTTGTTATGTGTTCGTTTTGCTTGTAAGCATGAATTAAATATTTGTTGAAACGATTGAACAACAACAAAAATATATATAATAATATGAAAGGAGGTATATTTTGTAAATAACTTGATCATTATTCGTGCATCAATTAGTTTTGCATTGTATTGATACACATATTAAGTAGTTAGTTATTATGACTAACTTTGGTATTTTAAAATTTATTAGGTATTAATGTATACATTCAAGTAGGGAAAAGGAGGTTTGGCTGATTATGGTAATTACATGGGGCGATAATTAATAAGTATATATGTAAAGTTTAAGAGAGTTATTTAATGGACAATTTTAATTATAGCCAACAGTAAAAAGATTACAATTTTTAAGTTTTAATATAAGTTATAAAAGTCATATGGTTATTTAATTATTCTGCAACAATGTTGCAAATAATTTAGGTTAAAAGGTTGATAGTTTTAGAAGTTGTTACAAGTTATTTACAATTTTGTATTTCTGTTTATTTTTCATTTATTTACATGATTTTGAAAATTTGGTAGATTCATTAAATAAAAGCTTTAATTTTTAAATTGTGATTATTTTAATTCTTATACCTTTTATTATATACCAATACATCTGACTGTATTGCTTTTTATTGTACCGAAAAAAATTTATCGCAAATTTACTTTTATCTCGATTTAAGAATGTCCGTCAGTCCGTCTATCCTTATAAATACTATTATGTTGGCCCGATATGAAAGTTATTATATAAGTTGTAAAAGTCATATGGTCAGTTATTTTGCTAATAATTTTATTTGAACGGTCGATAATATTGAAAAATTTCAGTTTATTTTTCTTATATTACCTTAATTTTAATAGTTTTGTTGATTCAACAAAAGCTTTCCTTTTTAAATAGTAATTATTTCGATTTTAATTAAATTCAAATAATTTGTTGTACCAAATAGTTATATCATATACCACTACAAATGATGTAATATTATGCTTTTATTGTGAAAAAAAAATTCTCACAAGTTTACTTTTATCTTCATTTAATGATGTCCGTCAGTCTGTCTGTCCTTGTAAATTTTGATCAAACACAAGCTTTCCTTTTTAAATTATGACTACTTCAATTTGTATTGAGTTCAGATACTTAATTTGTATCGTTTATTTACATTATATACCACTACATGTGGCTGTGGTATTATGCTTTAATCCTGACGAGAAAATGACCACAAGATTTACTTTTATATCAATTAAATGATGTTCGTCATTCCGTCCGACCTTGTAAATATTGTCAACGAAGTACAGGTCACAATATTAAACATTATTTAATAAAATTTGATACATGTTTGTTGTAAAACGAGGACAAAGTCTATTGGATTCCGTTTAAAGTTTGACTTGGCCCAATAATTAGATACAATTCTTATTTTCAGTTTATTTTTTCATATTTCCATGATTTTGAAAGTTTGAATCATTTTTTAAATAAAAGCTTTTCTTTTTAAATTGTAATTATTTCGATTTTAAATAAATAAAAATACTTATTTTGTACTCAATAACTATATCTTATATCGATACATGCAGCTGCGATATCATGCTTAAATCCAGATGAGAAACTGATCGAAAATTTACTTTTGTCTTTATTTAATGTTGTCCGTCAGTCTGTCCGTCCTTAAAAATTTTCATTAAAAAAAAAAAAAATGATTTTATTGTTTATATTGATTATTTCGATTTTAATTAAATTGAAATACTTATTTTTTACCAAATAATAATATCGTATACCTAATTCTGATGAGAAAGTCACAAGTTTTACTTTTATCTTAATTTAATAATGTCCGTCATTCCGTCTGACCCTTGTAAATTTTGTGAACAATATTATAAATAAATTAATATAATTTGATACATGTTCTAAAACGAGAGAAAAATCTATTGGATTCGGTTAAAATTTTTACTTGGCCCAATAATTAGTTACAATTCTTTATTTCAGTTTATTTTTTATTTTCTTTTTTATTTGTATGATTTTGAATATTTGCATAATTTTTTAAATAAAAGCTTTTCTTTTTAAACTGTAATTATTTACATTTTAATTAGATTTAAATACTTATTTTGTGCCTAATAACTATATCCTTTATCAATACTTGTAGGTGCGATATAATGCTTTAATCGTGACAAGAAAATAAATACAAGTTTACTTTTGTTTGGATTTTATGATGTCCGTCAGTCCGTCTGGCCTTGTAAATATAGCAAACAAAGTATAGGTCAACATTTTTTTAAAATCATTTAACAAAAATTAGTTTTAATTATTTCAGTAAAAGAACGAAGTCTATTGAATTTTAACCGGGTCAAATTTTTAATGATTCTGACCTATAAACCCGCCCAAATTTGAATGAATTTGATTTAAGATGACTCGTTCAATTGTTTTTTATCTTCATAGTGCTCCGACTACCAAAAATCCCACAAGAAAAGACCGAGTAAAAGCTTACATGGAGAAAATCCATTTTTCAATTCCTCGTATAAGAAATTGTTTATCATTGATCTTGTAGCGGAGGAGAATAAGGTAATGAAGCTCCAGTCTGTCAACAATAAACCGCCTTTTTGGGTACTTACTATCTCAACAATATTCTTATCAAATAAAAATTTCCTAGAATTTAATTTTTATAAAAGCTTTTAAATCTTTAAATATTAAAAATTTTATCAAAAACATTAAATTCTCTACTCTAAACTTCTAAATACTCATTTAGAACCTAATCTCTTAAAAGCTTTTTATTTCAGTAATTAAATTCAGAATGTCTCTCTTTTTAAGATTTCGATTCACATTAGCGTATTTAACAGCTTTTTAATTTAGAACAAAAGCATTGATTTAATTTTTTTCTTAAAGATTCATATCATACTCTTTGTTTAAGAATATAATTTAACTTTTTTTTATCTTAAATCCAACTAAGCCAATGCAATGTTTAAATTAATATTTTTCTACTAAAAGCTTTAGTTCTAAATTAGTAATGAAGTAAGAAGTTTTTGAACAATTTTCTAGTCAATATTTTTTTCTGTAATCTTTTTAGATGCATTTGCCATACACACGAAATTCAATTTAACGAAGTTTTTTTTATTGTTGTTGTTTTCTCTATTTTTGTCAAATTTTCAAATCTTTGTTTTTAACATTATGTGTATTAAGTTTTTTTTTTTTTTTTTTTGTAATTTTTGTTCTGTAGGTTTTTTTTTTTTATTTGGGATTGGAAGCTGTTTTTCTAAAGCACATGCTTGACTTCAGTTATCTGTTGAGGCAACAACAACAAAAGTAATACAACAAGCCTGTTGCAATAGTAACAGTCTAAAAACAATCTCAGCAACATATAGTAACAACAGCAACAAAATTCGAGAAAAAACATACAAGCCGCCTCATCAGTTTCATCAATTGCTGCGCATACAAAAAAAAAAAAACAGAAAAATACATACTGCAACAACTGGAATATTGAACTGCAATGTCCTGTAGTTTGTTGTTGGTTTGTAGTTTTAAAACTCTGCTTGTTTTTTTTTTTTTTTTTTTGCTGTTGCACTCATTGCTGTTGCTGCTGGTCTGTTACATGTGTTTGTGGTTGTTGTCGTGGAGTTCACATATAAACATTTTCATTTACTTTATACTTGAAATCCCTGCACAAAACTCTGTTAACAAAGTTTTTATTCATATCATAGCATGTAACAACAGTAGTAGTTGTATATATGTTTGTAGTTGTTGGTTGGTTGTTTTGTTGCAAATACATATTGAACCCTAAATAACTTATTGCAATTTTTCGAGTGTTGATTCTGTATTCCATTTAATTAAGACATCAAAAAGAGTTTAGTTTGACTTAAGAGATTTCCTAGAATTTCGATAGTTCAAAACTGATTTAAACAAAAAGTTAAACTTTTAGTTTTTTCTTTTGCTTTATGTCGTTAAAATAAAAAAAAAAAAGAAATAATGTTCAAACTATAGTTTGGGAAGTTGTTGCAATTTTGTTGTTATTGTATGTATTTTGCATTCACTATGTTTAATTTTTTTCTTCAGTTCTTTTTTTTTTTTTTTTTGTTAGATTTCAGATACCGGGTAGCAGAAGAACCTACAAATAAAAAAAAATGTTTAAGTTTTTGAACTCATTTTACATTTAAGTTAGCAAAAAAGAAAAAAATTAACTCTATATAACTAAAAAATTATCTAGATAAACATTTTGTGGTTGTTTTTATTTTGGTATTTAAGTAAAAATTTATTTCATTTTTGTGGGAGCAAATTAGTTGAATTTCTTTTTTCTTTTTTACTGAATGGCTTAGCTTTATTAAAAAAAAATATATATATATATATATATATATATATATATATATATATATATATATATATATATATATATATATATATATATATATATATATATATATATATATATCCAAAATTAAACGTTTTAAATATTTTTATTTTATTATTTTTATATAAAATCCTAACAAACGAAATATGATTCTTAGTCGTTTTTAATTTTCTTGTAACGAATAGAGAACTCAAAAGAAAAAAGATAAAAAACTATTTCTATTGACATGAAATAACCGGGTTTGTTGAGGAGTCCTGAGTTTTAAGAAAACCACTTCTATCTGCTCTGTTTAAATACAGCGGAACAAACAAAATTTATATTCTCAAATTTGATGATGTTTTGAATGTAGTAATTTTTATAAAATTATGCCTTAAAAATACTTAGACCAATTACAATAAAATGTAAAAAATACTATAGAGAATGATCTTGGCTTTTAGAAAAATTAACTTATAGCCATATCACTACTAATGAAAACTCTACGTTGGATTTTGCAGTGGCAATATCAACAATAATTAAAGTTTAGGTTAAGATTTTAATACTTATTGTAAATTTCTGAAAAAGAAAGATTCAATAAAAACTAATATATATGTAAAAAAAAAATATCAGGCTTGTCAGACTTAGGGATTTCTCCCCAAAGTTGGAGATTTTTCAAATGGTTTGGGGACAGAAAATTTTGTTTTGGAGACAGGGGATATTTCAAATTATTATTATTATTTTGCCAATTATTTCAATAATGTTAATTCATATTTATATTTTGCTATGAAATATAATTAATCACATATTAAGTATATATTTATTTTTTTTTTATCGCAGTACTTACTGAGTTTTAAGCGATTTTTGTTTTAATCGAAATTCTCATATAAAAATTGTCTTTTGATATGAAAAATAAGTGATCACAGATTAAGCTCTTTTTCTCAAAATTCACATTATTTACTGAGTTAAAAAGGATTTTTGTTTTCATAAAAATAATCTGGCCTCCATTTAACTTTAATTAACCATTTTTAATAGGAGTGATTATTATGAAAATTAATTGTCTTCAATTCTATAAGAATTGTAGTCAAAGGCTTTTAATTTCAAAGTTGCTGCTGGAAAATTTCATTATAAGAAACTTTCTTCATCAATTCTAATGTTTAATATTCTTCTAAATTGTACAAATGTTAAAAGGACATTTTGTTTAACAAAGACATAAAGTTTAAATACGAACAAAGAAATAAAGTTTAAATACGAATCGTTTAATTCCATACTAAAAATACATATTAAATTAAATATAAATTTTTGTCCCACTATGTCGAATAAAAATTCGTAATTTGTACTGAAATTAGTTATCTTTCAATTCAGAATCATTCTTATATGGATGATAAAGTTTTTTGTGTTATTTGGGAATTTTTGGGGATATTTTTGAATTAGTTTGGCATCTTTGAACCATATAATTATAGTTTAATTACAGTGGCAGCTACAGAGTAACAATTTTGAACGCTTTATTTTTGACCATGTTCTAGATCTGGTTACATTTTTAGCTTTATAACCCACCAAAAATAAATGGAAGTCATTTTTGAAGAAGTACTTTTTCATTTCTTCTTCTTTAAACAGCATCCACAAATTGATTCAAATGAAGTTTACTGTTGCAAAACATTGATGAACGGTTTATGTTGTCGCAAATATTTACCTTGTTGACCATAAAAAAATTATGTCTTATTTTCAATAAAAATTATGTGCCGTTTATACCAAAACAAGCACTATTTAGTTTTTGAAAAACTTAAACTTAAAAACCAAATCGTTTACATACCTTATTTTCTCTCCAGGTAATTTTCTTGACATTTAAATTTATAAGAAATTTTATTTAAATACATAGTTGTATATTTTTGTTATTAAAAACATTTAAATTAATATTTTAAAAATAATGTATGATTATTTATGTATATGACAAATGAAATTAATCAAGCAAATCAAAAATATAATTTTATTCATAATATATAAAAGCTTAATGTTATGAAATCAAATGAACAGGATGTATCATAAATAGTTATTTTAGTAGTTTTTATTTGGTTTTCAACAAAAACGGTTTTTGATTTGTATGGAAAAACCAAAGAATTTTATATAGTTTTTTAATCAAAAACCAATTGAAGCCAAAAACTACTAGTTTTTCTTTGGTGTAAATAGCATATTACATTACAAACGATATTAGTTTCTATTCGAAGAAAATAACTCTATAGAAGCAATTTAAATTACATTTTGTACACTGATTTAAAACAATCCTATAAAAATACATTTTTCATGACATCGGGAATATGACTTCCTACTAAATGAATAGGCGTCAAAAAAGAGAATATCCTCCAATGACAAGCCTATGTTAAATTCATTGGAAATTATCGGAATTTTTCTGTATCACAAGTTCAGAATCTTATTAACTTCTTTGAATGTTATGGTTTTTCTGGGAACTTCTATTTTTGGGGGGCATAAAAAAATATTTATTAAAAATAAAAAACTGAACTCGGTTTTCTAGATATTAAAATTCTAATCTTAACATTTCAATATAAAGAAAACTACAGGGTGACAAAATAGATCACAAATTTCAAGATTTTTTAAAAAATTTTAATTTTTATAAACAATAGAAGAAGAGATTTATAAACAATAGAAGAAGACTTGGTTTTTAAAATAAACACTTATAATCATCATTTTTGTAAAGTGGGAGATAAAATGTTAAATTGTTAATTATTTCAAATTTAATGATGATTTCAAGACGAAGTGTTAAAAATAGATAAATTTTAAATAACTAGTTAATTTAAAAGAAATTTTTACATACAATAGGATCTACAGCCTATTAAACATAATATCTTTGAGTGCTAATAAGTTTTAAAGATTAAAACTTAAATAAATATTAAGTACTTTCTACTAGATTGAATGGTGATACATATAAAATGTAGAAAATGACTTAATATTTCTAATATGCCATTTATATCAAAATTAAAACAAGTTGGTTTTTGAAAAACTTATTTTCAAAATCGTTTACATAGCTTGTTTTCTCCCCATTTGGTTTTCTTTAATGTATTTTCCTTTCCATATTTTTATATTTCGATAAAATTGAATTAACTTTTGTTATTAAACATTTTTTTTAATAACATTTTAAAAATAATTTGCACAAAAATATTATAAAATAAATACAAGTATTCAAGAAATATTAAAATTTTCTATTTTTCATTATATACAAAAGCTACTTTTTGGGAAAACAACTTCACAGGTTGGATCATAAGTGTTTATTTTGGTATCTTTTATTTGTTTTTTAATAAAAACTAAATGAAAATGTCTTTTAATTTGTATGCAAAAACTAAAGAATTTTATATAGCATTCAGTCCAAAACCAATAGAATACAAAAACAACTAGCTTTTGTTTGATGTAAATAGCATGTAAGGAATAAACTTGTAACCACCCCGTTCTAAATCACAGGGTGATAAAGTTTAATAAATATTTTATATTAAATACATTTTAAAGCTTTTGTTTTTTGTAAATATCTAAAGTACAGAACTGATAAAAAAAAATGTTTATAAAAGTTATAAGAAAGAACGTAGGCTTTTAGAAAATTAAACATAAATTAGTTAAATTTGAAATTGGGTTAACTACAGTGTTAAAATATGTGGGAAATACACTTCAAACCTTATAACTTAAATTCTTAATTTTAAATACTGATCTGATGAGAGAATATTATTCAAAAAATTGTTAGAAAATGTCCAAAGCTTTTAAAAAAATATAATTTTTAAAAGCTTTATTTAAACACAAGGTGTGTTATAGGGTGACAAAGTTGAAAAACTCGAAATTGAATACGTTTCAAACACATTATTTTTTTTTTTTTTTTAACATTTTTTATTTTTAATATTTATGTAAATCAAATACATATATTTGATTTAAAACATTAAGTAGAAAACATAAGCTACCAGATAATAAAATGTTAAACTTTCTTAGTTAAATAAACAGTAAGGACAGGTTATAAACATTTATAATCTGCTAAGGAAATTAACTTAATATATAATAATAAAATTATCAGTAACTAAAATACTTTTACCAAAATTAAAAAAAAAAATTCTTAGGCTTTTTGAAAACTAAACTTGGAACCACGCAAAATTAGATTGTATCAAAATTTAGCACCTTAAATTTGCATAACTTAATAAATTTATATATTTAAAAAACTTTTTAATTTTAAACTAAAAGAGTTCAAACATTTCCAAATTCCACATATATGCTTGTATATCGTCACCGAAAATGCAAAACAACGTAACATCACTTTCTATAACTTTACAGGAGGCACACAAAAACTTTCTAAAATCTAAACAACTTGTCCTACAAACAAAATTTTTGGGTTATTACATCCTTAAATATTGCCTAATATATTGATAAAGAATATTTTAATTGTTATTAAATATTTTTTACGTTTTTCAAGATTAAAATTTTCTGAAGTCAAAAAAACGTAACATCAATACAAATTTTTGAAAAATAATATTTAATCAGATTTCTGATAACTTTTACTCAAAAAATTTAATAACTATTATATTTTTGATAATTTGCAATATAAATTCGTAAAAAAAATAATTTTTTTTTTTTGTAATAAATGTGATGTTACGTTATTTTGACTTAAGAAAATCATTGCCTTCGTTAATATAATCGTCATTTTTTGAGCTACAGGTCTGAAAAGATTGAAAATTTTGGAAAATTAAACTATATTTCATCAAAAATACAAATTTGAAAATTTTGATGTTACGTTGTTTTGCAGTTTCGGTGACGATATGTATAGTTGTTTTAATATCCTAAGTATTTTAATGTACGTTTAATTTTTTCTTAATTCTTTTCAGATTTATTAACACATAGTTTTTGACTATTTAATATTATAGTTTTTCCTAGAATGTACAGGTTTAAAATTTAAGAAAAATATTGAAAAAAGAAAAAAAAACAAATCTCGAATTTATAGTGTTTACTCCACTCCACATCTAAACATAGCACTCACCTTGCACTATTATAGTTTAACCCTAGGATGACTGGTCTTGGTTTGGCCAGACCACTGAACGATTATAGGTAAAGTGTTGGCCTTAGGAACAATTTATAGTAGCACATTTGTTTTTATTTTGTTGATAGTAGTTAATATAAGCTATATATGTTAATATAAAGTGGAATTGATTCGATACACTTATAATAACAACTATTGCTATGAAAACAAAACAGAATTATTTTAAAGACGCCCAACTTTAGTACCCGGCGTTTGAAATAGGAGAAATAGGTGATCAACTCTGAAGTTGTGGAAGTGTTTGGTCCTTAAAGGACCAAAAAACAAGATGAATTCAATAATTGCCCAATTTGGGAGCCATTGTCTTCTCTACAATATTTACATTAAAACATTAAATATATTTTGTTCATAACAACATAAGATTTCTCTTGATATATATTAAACTTTTATATTCAAATGTAATTTAAATAAACTAAAAAAATGACATCAAACTAATAAACTTATACAACCTTATAGTTAATTTTTTTTTTTTTTTTATTTCAAATAAAATATAATACAAATTCTTCCCCATTTATTATCTTCAGACCACACACAATTCTAATTGTCTTCATTGTTACTTGCTTAATAATTTAAACTATAGCTAAATATTTTTTTTGCTACTTTCATCTAAATCAAATGTTTTTCACATTTTTTTCTTCGATAAATAGTTGACAAGTCGTAAATTTAACACAAAAAAATAAAAAAAGACTCAATCACGAAATAAATGTTTAAAGAAATTAACATAAATTCACAATGTCATGCTTTCAATCATGTTTTTTTTTAAGCAAATTGGCCCCAATACAAATGTTACAAAGTTACATTAAAAAAGATTTAGCTCATTTTTCAAACTCCCTTAACATAAACAAAGACACAAATAATTAAGTTTTTCATAATTAAAACCAAAGTTTATAGACATGTTATTAAAAACCAACCAAATTGAACTTCTCTCATGGATTATTATCTTTCATGTTCAATAAAAATTGTGTAAATTCGTAGCTAAAATAGCAAAACAAAAAAATAAAATATAAAAAATGTCTTGTTAAATATGTTTAATAAATAATAAAAAAAAATGCTACAAAAATCATTGCATGTGTTAATATGCAAATGCGTACGAAACATGTTTTATTTTTTATTATTTATTTTAATTTTTTCTCCACTCTAAAACATCTTTTTTCTTTTTCTAGTAGTTAAATCAGTAGTAAATACATTTAGCTAGTAAAACAACTCCTGATGCTGCTGCTGTTAAATAAACGCAATATTAAATTGAAACTAACAGCCAGTCAAGCCAAGCTATGCTAAGCCAACAATCCAGTCAGCCAATAGCAGCAGTTAGCAAGTGCAAAATGGTCAATTTGATTTTAGATTATTAAGTCATTTATAACAACAGCCTACACAATAATGACAATTTAGATTGGATTTATTTGAAAACCGTATATGTTTTATAAGAAAAAAAAAAATATATATATATATATATATATATATATATATATATATATATATATATATTTTACACATTATTTAGTCATTCAATATTTGTTTGGTTTTTTTTATTTCACATACAATTTAATGGCATGTTAATAGTTTTAACAAAACAGGAAAGAAGTAGTAAGTAAGTATTATGTATTTTGATAAAAATAAATATTAACAGCTAGAATTTATTTAAAAAAACATTTTTAGATAAATTTGGAATGGTAAGAGTTTTAATTCAATTAAAGTAAATTTTTTATGGAAAAGACATGATAATGAAGGTTAAATTATTAAGAAAATTAAAACTAACTTTTTAAGCTACTATATTAGTAAAAACTGTTAGGGAAAATAGAGTTTAAAAACTTAAACATTTGACCTAAGAAAAAGCTATTAATATACAAAAGGGGCGTGACTATGGGAGTTAAAAATGTAATAGAAATTGTAGTTTAAATCTTAACCTATTAGTTAGTAAAAACTGCTTTCAAAAATATTTAGCTGTTTGTAAATTAAAGCTATTGGAATATTTTACAGATTAACCCTAAATTTGTATATTGAATTCTTGTAAACATTTTTTGTCTTTTTTTTATATCTCGGCGATTTTTGGAGCTCTTAACCTGAAATTATATTAATATATAGATTTTAAAATGAGGAAAATTTCACTATCAAAAAAAATTAAAATGACAAAAAATTTTGGAATTGAAAACGTTTAAAATGCTGAATGCCTTATAAACTATTTTTGTCTTTATTTATATCTCGGCGATTTTTGGAGCTCTTAACCCGAAGTTATATCAATATATAGATTTTAAAATGAGGAAAATTTCACTATCAAAAAAAATATATATAAAATGACAACAAATTTTGAAATTGAAAACGTTTAAAATGCTTAATGTCTTATAAAAAATAGAGGACATTTTTAAAAATATTGAAGCATTAGAGAGTTATAACGTTTTAAAAATTATCTATAAACAAATTTCAACGCTTGACAATGATTTTGGCATTTTTCTTATATCTTGCTGAGTTTTTGAGCTTTGTTACTGAAATTAAATCTGTGTGTAGATTTCAAAATGGGGGAAATCTTTAGCGTCAAAAATATTTCAACACGCTTAATAATTCTTGATTTATAAGCGTTTGAAATATAAAGAAACTAATTGAATATGACGCAGCGGGCAGTGAAATTGTAAAGCGTATTAAAGCTCAAGTCTTAAACTTACAGATAGTAAAAACAGTTTTTAAAACTGTCTAACAGTTTGATAGTAAAAGCTTTTTGAACATAATGTAAATTTTGCCAGAAATATAAATGTAAAACGCTTACAACTATTTTACTTTTTTGCTTATATCTTGGTGGTTTTTCGAACTACAAACCTGAAATTAAACCAGCTTATAGATTTTAAAATGAGGAAATCACCGAAACCAAATTCATAATTCATAAAATATTAAATAGCTTATACAATATAGAGAGCGTGGCAAATGGCAGTAAATCTATAATGTAGTCCTAAGCTATATGGTGGTGAAAAGCGTTTTTAAAAACATTAAACCATCAGAGAGTTATAGCGTTTTCAAAAATTTATATAACAAAAAATCACCTACTACACAATTCTGTTGACCTGGTACTCCCAGAAAAATTTAAAATAATTTGTGCGTAAATTTTAAATTTCAAACGTTAGACAATGATTTGGGAATTTGTCTTATAGCTTGATAAGTTAATAAGCTATAAATTTTTTTAGCGTAAAGATTTCATAATGAGTAATCTTTCTGTTACCAAAAAATGTTAACACGCTTATTAATTTGAAAATTATAAGCCCTTAAAGTTAATTTTATCAGTTTTAATGTAAAAGGCGTGGCAGTGGGCGATAAAAAAGTAATCCAAGTTATAGCTCAATTCTTAAGGAAACTGATAGTGAAAACTGTTTTTAAAAATATCTTGTAGTTTGAGAGCTAAAGCTTTTTGAATATAATACTGCTTATTAATTTATAAATAAAAAACACTTGTAACTATTTTATTGTTTTGTTCATAACTCGTTGAGTTTTTGAGTTTTTCTGATGTAATTAATTGTTTTATAGATTTCAGCATGGAGAAAGCTTTAGCACCAAAAATATTTTAACAAGCTTAGTAATTCAGGATTGATAAGCGTTTGAAATATTAAAAAGCAAATTGAATATAGTGAGCGTAGAAGTAGGCGGTAAAATTTTATTCCATATTATAGCTAAAGTCCTAAGCTTTCAGATAGTAAAAACCGTTTTTAAAAATATCTAACTGTTTGGTAGATAAAGCTTTTTGAATAAAATACAGATTATGACTAAATTGTAAAAAGAAAACGCTTGCAACTATTTTACTAATTTGCTTATATCTCAGTGGATTTATGACAGCGGTTCTCAAATGGGGGTCCGCGACCCACAAGGGGTCCGTAAGGACATTCATGGGGGGTCGCGAAGAGTTCCTGAAAAATATTCTTCAACAGACAATTTTTTAATATAAATATTATTTAGAAGTTCAAATGAAAATTTCAATAAAATCATGAAACTATAAAAATTGAAATACATCTTTTTACAAAATATATCCAAATTAAAGACAAGCGTAAAGTTTTTTTTCTAAAATGAGTTCTTTTTAGAAACTACTAACGAAGGAACCTTTGATTGAAAATATTATGTTTGATAAAGACAACAATGATCAAACGAAGAAAGTAATGCTGTCCAATAGAGTGTCCCGAGGAAAGCCTTATTCGAGATTTCGATATAGGAAGGTCCCATACATTTTGGTCAAAAAATTTTAGTTTAGATTTAATCGAAATGGGTATCAAAAAATTCGTAATTTTATGCTGGTTATGGAAAAAATAGTTTAAAAATTTTTTCCGTGGGATTTTGTTTCGCTAGAAGACTTTTTAATAAAATCATATATTATCAACAGTACTTATTACTTCAATGCATTTTTTAATAATTTATCCATAAAGGAACAAAATAAAATTTTTTAAGAAAAACATTTTTTTTTTTTTTGTTTTGCATGTTGTACTAAAATTACGGTTTATAGACCAAAATTTTTACGAAAATTGTTTAAAATATTAGCTTTAATTGGCTAAAAATTACAAATTGTTTGATACCCATTTCAAGACACAACTCAATACTATTTTTTGGACGAAATGTTCTAGACACGTGCCTTTCAATCGCTGGTAGAGGACTGAAGATCAATTTTAAAAATGTTTTTCGCATCGTCTTCCTACAAAATTTTTGTCTACGGGACACTACTATCCAATGACACAGTATAAAGAAAACTTTACGATATGGTAGGGTAAACAATTAATTAAAAAGATAAATATGTACTTCACTTAAATTTGATGAAACTATAGTTTTTTTACATGAAATTCTACTTTTATTTTATAAAAATATAAATAAAAATATATTATGCCAAGAACTTTTTATAAAATCGTTTTCAGTACACAAAACTTTTATTTAATCAATAAGTTTCCCGGATATATAAAGAAACTTTAGAACTTTGTAATTTAAAAACAGAAAGTCCTTTCAATGTATGTATTAAGAAAGTTCCAGGTTAATTTCAAAAAGAGTTGAAATTCGTTGAATTTAATTTTGAATCAACAGATTTAAAAGCATTTTAAATAATAGCAAAGTTTATCTGCTTGTTGGCTCCGAAGCCGTAAAAATATTAAACAAATGTTCTTCAACACACATTTTTATGTAAAAATATCTTTTTTCACTCTTTTGTCCCTTAAAACAGAGATTCGATATTTTGTGGACACAGAGAATAATATTAGATTAATTATACGAAAAAATCTCTTAATATTCAAGGAAAACAATGTCGAAATTATTAATAATATTTTTTTTAAATTACTTTACATTTTTTCTGATTTTTAAATTAGTCAAAGTTGTAGTGGGTCGCGCTTCCATTGCAATGTCAAAAGGGGGTCGCGAAGCAAGGTCTTGTGAGAACCCCTGATTTATGAGCTTCTAAACTGATATTTAATTTGTATATAGATTTTAAAATGAGGAAAATATTTGCATCAAAAAAAATTAAACACGCTTTTTAATTCTGGATTTATAAGCGTTTAAAATATAAAATAGCTTATAAAATATAGTAAGCGTGACAGTGAGCGGTAAAAATTAAATGTATCTTATAGCCGAAGTCCTAAGCTACATTATTGTGAAAAGCGTTTTTAAAAATATTATACCATTAGAGAGTTATAGCGTTTTAAAAATTATCTATAACAAAAAAATAACCTACTACACAATTCTGTTAACCTGGTATTCCTATAAAAATTTGTTATATTTTTTAGACAATTTTTCTGCAACGCTTGTCAATGATTTTGGAATTTTGCTTATAACTCGGTTAGTAGATTTCAAATTAGGTAAATCTTTAGCATGCAAAAAATTTTAACAAGCTTAAAATATAAAGAAGCTAATTAAATATAGCGGGAGTGTCAATGGAAAATAAAATTAAAAGGATTTAATAGTTGAAGTCTGAAGCTTTACAATAAAAAATATTGAACGGTTTATGTGTTATAGAATTTTGAAAATGATCGAAAACAAAAAAATTACCTACTATTCAATTCTGATATCCTGATATTCTCAGAAAATGTTGCAATAATTTTTAGAACAATTTTAAAAAGTCAAAATCTTAAAATTTATTTTGCAATTTTGTTTATAACTCGCTGGCGTTATAAGTAATTTTATTAAATTTAATCAGTATAGCAATTAAAATATGAGCAAAATTTCTGCGTTAAAATTTGTCTCACACTTAGTAATTTTGGATATGTAAGAATTTGAAATCAATTAAACCTGTTTTATATAAAATACTTTTACTTATTGTATATATCAGTCCGTCACGCATTATAAAATTAACTGAAAGCTAGTTACTAAACACCAAATAATAAAAACATTTTTAAAAGTTTCAAAGGGTTTATTATTAATTTTAGATCGTAAATAATTGTTTCTTAAGGTATGTTCAGACTAGTCAAGTATTTGACCAAAATGACGTAACCACTACATAAAATATATTCTTTTTAATTGGAATGAGAAAATATTTTTAATTTATCATTAATCATAGCTGACATTTCACCAAATCTTGTTTGACGTGTTTTCTCTTATAAAATATTTGCAAGATAAAATAACGGCATCTTAGGAATAGTTTGGTGGCAGGTCCTTCAAACTATTAAGAAGAAGAGAAGAGCTTATTCAAAGTCTTTTCACCGGGTTACATAATGTTGTAGATATTCCTTCAAACTGCAAAGAGAAAAAGATAACGGTATTTTTCATTAGAAAAAATGAAAGTTTAGTTCTTAAGCTCTATTATTTCTTATCAAATATTTGCTTTAAGCCTAAGATGCTCTTCTGTTACACAAAAATATTTTTTCTAATTTTTTTCCATATTTTTTATGAAAAAAAGCTAAAGGTTTTAAATATAATCTAGATATAACATTTACTTGGAATCTATATGATATTTTTTTATTATTATTACGAAAAGCCTGACTGTAAAGAAAATAATAAAAAAAGAAAAAAACTACAATGAAAATTGTGTAATTAAATTTATCATAGCGAGAAATCAATTTGCTTCTTCTTTTTATGTGTAATGTGTAGTAATGGTTGATTTTCTTACAAAATACCGCTTCACAAACAACTGACTAGTCTTTAAACACTTGTCGCATAAAGACAAAAAAAAAAAAAAAGAAAAACTGCATTTGTAGTGCATCAGCAGCCATGTGCCACACACATACTTATATGTATGTCCATATGTAGTTTGGAAATGCTTGTAGACATGGTTATTTTATACTACCATGTATTTCCTATATAGGATTGTAAGTAATGTTACGCTGGTTATGCGCTGATTTACTTGAGTAACTTTATGCTTTCATACCATTTGTAAAAACAAGAAAAAGTTTTAATAGTAGTAAATGTTACGCATGCGCATATGCTGTTTGCTCTCACTCACACTCTCTTCTGTGTGCGCACATTTAAAAACACTTCAAATGTACTTTGTTTTAAGGTAGAAAAAATGTGACCAATTGTAAAAAATTGAGAGGGATTTTCAAGAGGTTTTTATTGAGATATTTTAGGGAACTGTAGATGGGTTTGTCGTTCTAAAATTTGAACACTATTTACTAACAAATCTTTGTTGGGAAGCTATTATCCAACTTGTATAAGACAAATTTAACGCTCATTAGCGTTATTATACCCTACACTACCATAGGTGGGTGTTTGTAACACCCAAAATTATGGGCCTAATACCCACCTTAATTTACACCAATCGGCTTAGAATCACTTTCTGAGTCGATTTAACGATGTCCGTCCGTCTGTATGTCTATGTAAACCTTGTAATCAAACTACAGGTCGCAATTATGAACATAAATTAATGAAATTTGGCACACAGGTTTTTTATGGTCCAAAGACGAAGCCTATTTACCTATGACCGGTCCATTATTTCATCTAGCCCTCAGATCAATCCGAATAATTCATTAATCCTAACTCAACTAGTTGGTCCCATTATAATTTAAGTATTCCTACGTTTACGCTTGCATTCATGTATGTGTGCTGTAAATGTCATCTTATATGGTCTTACAAGGCGGTCAAATTGTTTTTATAACCACTTTGCCATAAATGGTAACACAACCTTAATAACAAATGATGGCCTGACCGCATAAAAGTGCAGAGGATATGCCAACCAGAAAAAAAAAAACACATAACCATACCCAACAGTTACACACACTCATATAAAAAAACCGTGTCCATCAAAGCCTTGTAGCAATAAACTGTTAAAATGTTAAATTGAAACACATGACATTTCAATACACACAAATTGACAGGTCAACGCTTATAACAAGCTTTTCTTTAAAACCAAAACAAAAAACATCATGCAACATCTTTTAACAGATTTTATATTAAAGATTTCAATGGACCAAAGCAAAAAAAAAAAAAAAATCGAATTAAAAAAATCTAAATTTCTAAGAATATTAACATGCTGGTAATGTTGGTACTACTCGTACTACCACTACTTTTTATTTACTACTCTCTTTTTTCCTGTTTGCTTTTGTACGTATTTATTTGGATTTTTTGATCTCTGGTATAAGCATCTGAGTTTGTGTTAAAAATTGTCTCTTGGAGCTCACTTAAAAGTTTAGTTGATTTTTTATATTATTTGTTTCTTGAAATTCCTATCTAAGCTGTCAAATCAATCTACATATTCATACTATGTTGTATTTGAGGTATGTTTGTTTTATTAGGATGAGTGTATGGTTATTTTTGTAAACTTGGCTGTATGTCTAATTTTTTTTTAAATTTTATGTGATGGTTTTTGGTTTATTTATCTTTAGTTTTCTGTTGCAGTTGAAATTTTTTGATATTTTATTATTGCTGGCTAGTTGGTGGTGATATTACAATAAATATTATTTTTTCCAATCAATTGGAGAAGATTTGTTTGGAAAGCATTTAAGTGAAATAAGTAAATTGTGCAACATTTAGATGCAACATATAGATTTGAATCATGAGAGTCCAGTGCATGTACACATTTTAGATCTCACTCTATTCTACAGGATTGATGTTTTCCCATTGTTTTATTATTTTTAACTTATGCTATTAAATTTTCTCCTTAACGTATGCTTTCATTATTTCACATTTATAAATCTACATTTTTTCAAACTACGAAAATTTGAATATGAAAAAAAAAAAACAAGCATAACAAGCTTTGCTTTTAAAAAATAAACAACAACAACAATTCCATATTTATTTATTTTTGTATGTGTATATATACAAACTGACTGCATATACAAAGAACAACAACAACACTGTTAATCATTATATTACTGCTGTTGCTAACTAAACTACTTGTCTTAAAGGTAAAAACGTCGCTAATAGTCATTACAATGCTTAATATACATGTTTGTGTGTGTATTTATATTCTTAACAGATATGTTTTAGTTTTTGGCCCATAACTCTGTTGATTATGAACGAATTTGGTATATTAAAAAACCGGAATTTTATAAAAACATTTATGACCGATCTGTATAAAAATAAAAACCTATAGCTTAAACAATATCCGATATCTCAGTTATTATGAACCGATTTGTTTAATTTTTTTACCCAAAAAAAAAAAAAAAAAAATTAGAAAACAATGTCCGAACATTCTTTGCAAAAACTAAAATATACAGTGGCTTTAGAAACTGGAAAACCGGTTCTAAAAACCGGTTTTCTAAGCATATCTCCGCAATGTATGGACCGATCTTGCTGAATTTCAATAGCAAAATTCTCGAAAGGATTTCCGATCATTTGATATATATATTACATATGTCAGTTATCGGTGGGCTTCATAAACGCTATTTCAACCGACACGACGGACGGACGGACGGACATGGTCCTATCGTCATCGCTTCTTACAAGGATTTCGAAAATATAAACTTTTTTGCTCTCTGACGAAATTTGTGGAAATTACAAATGGAATGACAAACTTATATATACCCTTAACACCTGTGTTGAAGGGCATAAAAAAAACATGAAAAAATTCTTTAATCAAAAAGATACCTTGATCTCCTATTATAATTACATGAATACTTACGAATCAAGCCTTTGAAATATTCAACTCTTGAGATGTAAATTATTTTAAACAAAGACAGAAAATGCTGTCTGTTAAATGACTGCTTCTTGAAATAAACTTTTTTAAGAAATTTTTTTAATAAAATTATTAACTAACTAATTTTATTATATTATTTAGTATAAAATTACTTTTTTTATTAAAAAAGTAATTTTTGTAAAGAAAAAATCCATTTTTATACCGAAAATTGAAATCTTGAATTCAGTTTTGGGAAAAAATCCAGTTTTCATCAAAAAACTAAATTTTGACAAATAAAAGTAAATTAACCAAAAAATTTACATGTTACTTAAAAGTGAATTATTAACAAAAAAAAAAAATGGAATTTTACTACAATTTCCAGTTTAATACGAGAAACAAAGATATAGTTAGTCAAGCCCAACGATATGATATCCCGAAAGTGGACCATATGTGTCACGATCTTCGTAAAATATGGCACTGCCATTTATACAAAACTTATTGTGTTAATATAATCATACATTTTAATGGCATTTATGCCCGTTAAAGTGATTTTCTGAAAAGGGGTTTATATGGGAGCTATGGGCAATTATGGACTGAATGTGATTCTTAATTTTCTTTGTCAAAAACAAAAAGAATATAATTTTTCCTAAAAATACTTTTTCCGCATTTTCACAAAAAAAAAAAAAAAAAAAAATCTTCAGAAAATTTTTACCGTACACTGAAGCTCCTAGTTGCCTCGTTAATAGTGAAACGAATTAATAATGGGCTGATCATAACTGTCTGCTAAATTTCATTAGTTTATGTTCAAAATTACAACCAGTAGTTTGATTACAGGGTTACCTGGACGGGCAGACGCGTTGGACGGACACAAACTGATTCTAAGCAGATTGGTATAAATGTCCAAACATATTTTTGGGTGTTACAAACATAAGTACAATCACATAATATCCTCCCCACCTATGATATTGTAGGATACAAATTTATATAAAAAAAAATAACAAAAGCAACAAAAGATCAACATTTTCTAAAAAATCTAAATTTCACCTTAGAGTAGAATTTTTGCAAAATATCAATGTATCACCTTAGAATATAATTTTTACCAGAAATTTGTATTTACAACACAGTTTTCGCCAAATGTCGATATATCACCTTGGTAAAGAATTTTTTCTAAATATGTGTCTTTCACTTTTTACTACGAATTTTGTCAAAAATCTTACAACTGATGAATTTTTATAAAAAAAATATATATCGTCCATTCCATGAAAGAACGCCCGAAGAAGGGTATTTTTTTACTTGATGGCTTTCAATTTCGATAATCATTTGTATACACAAACTCCTTTAAGCCTTTTATCAATTTCGGTTTTCAGTTTCGTGAAATTGCAAAAACTCGCGATTTTATTTCGCTATTTTACTTTCTTAAAAATGAAAAAAAAAAAAATCAAAAGTATGTAACTTTGAATAGCAATATCTCTGAGAAGACTTTGTGAATTTTAATGATTTAAACTGTATTTAAATTTCTCATATGGCGGCTTTACGACGAACATTTTAAAAATAAGAAAGATTTTTTAAAAATGCATTTTAATGCAATTGTATTTTTAAAATGCATTTTTTCATTAAATATGCTATTAAAAATTTTTAATTTTTTAACATAATTGAACAGTTTGGAATCTTTACATTAAAATGAAAGTGCTAAATTTTTGGGACAAGAAAATCTTATGTGCATAATCCAATTTTTATAAAAAAAATGTTCCCAATTTTTTTTATTAAAATAAATTTTTTTCTTGTTTTTGGAATTTTCTTCAAAAATTTTTATAAAAGTTAACAAAATATAAAAAGGATGTAATTTAAAATATTTATATCTCTTGAAGTAATTTATGGATTTCTGTAATTTAAAAAGTATTCAAAAGGCCATTGTAATTTTTTTTTTTTTTTTGCGTAATTTAGTCAGCATTTCCAAAATCTCCTCTTCGTTCCATAATATTTTAAAAATATAAATGCAGTTTATAGATACATTTTTGTTAATTGTGAATTTATTAAATTTTAATTTTTCAAATGTGTATTTAAAAATGATTTGTTTATTATAACTTGAAACAATAATTAGTCTGGTATATAATGGTTTACTATTTTTAACGAATTTTCAAAAGTAACACAATACATTTTTTTTAACAAAATATGTAAAGCTACTCATAATACCAAAAAAATATAATTTTTATATGAAAAAAATTAAATTTGCTGAAGAAAAGGAGAAATTGTGCATAGTACTAGTATATATGTACGTCCCAAAAATTTTACATATTTATTTTAATGTAAAGATTCCATGCTTTCCAAATATGTAAAAAAATTAAAAAATTTTAATAGCATATTTAAAGAAAAATGCATTTGAAAAAAGCAATTGCATTAAAATGCATTTAAAAAAATTATTTGTGAAAACTTCATGTTTAAGCTGATATAATAACAATTCAAATGCCGTTTAAATCATAGATTTCCCCAAAGCCTTTCCAGAAATGTTGTTATTTAAAGTTGTATACTTTCGAGATCCTTTTAGGTTTTTTCGCAAGTGAAAAAGCGAAATAAAATCGAATTTTCTGAATTTAGCGAATCTGAAAACGGGAATCTAAATAGACATCCTTTCTTTTGCCTAAAACTAAAAAAAAATCGATTTTTTTCATAAAAAATACTTTTTCACCGAATTTTACTAAAATTCAGTTTTTTTTATAAAAAAAAAATCATATATTGACAAAATAAAAAAATTTCACAAAAATTCCGATTAAAAAAGATGATGATTTATTAGCAAATCTGTATTTTCTTGAAAAAAAAAATAAATAAAAATAAAAAAAAATTCTCATAAAACTAATTTTAACCAAAAGATGAATTCAAATAATATTCAAACTTTCACCTCAAAAAGAAAATGTAAGGATTTTGATTAACAATTATTAACAAATTACAAAACATTAGTAATAATCCTCGCATTTTTATTTAAAAAATCACTTTTGTTATTACTAAAAATGTCTAATCGGCTATTTTTTTTAAGCAATTTTTACTATTTTCAGTTATCGTTAAAAACTCTAGTGCAAAAACTTAACATAGTATAGAAATCAAATTATTACTTTCAGGCCTATTACTATGTAAGTCGTATTTAGCAAATCTGTATTTTATTAAAATAAAGTTACCAAAAAACATTTTTTCTCATAAAACTAATTTTAACCAAAAACAGAATTTCACTAATATTCAAACTTTCACCACAAAAAGAAAATTTAAAGATTTTGCTACAGTATTAAAATATTACATAACATTAGTAATAATCCTTGCATTTTTAAAGCAATTTTTACTATTTTCAGTTATATTAACATAGTATAGAATTCAAATTATTACTTTCAGGCGTATTACTATGTAAGTCGTAATAATATCTAAACTTCTATTCTATGTCCAATAAAAAGAATTCTTCTAAAAAAAAAAACATGTGTTAAAATATTACAAAAAGAATTGCTGTTCTATTCGACCGATATGAATATCAGTCATTCCCGTTCAGTTTCAGTTTGGAATTTTACTATATTAAAAAGTATTTGCTGCAAAATCTTAGAATGTTGTATTGCACATTACGTGCATTTTATTGTATTCCACAAAAGTTTTGTATATTTCTGTTTCTAGATTTTACACATGGATAAAACTCAAGCGTCTCAACACGTTTCGTTTTCCAAGATTGTTTGTATGTAACATATACATACAATGAATGGGATTGGTTGTGTGTTGTACGAGTCAAAAATGTATGTAGTTAAAGTGGACAAAATGAAAAGGCAAAGAGGCAAATGCACATTTATTGTGCTAAGCCAGACAAGCGGACGCTTAAAGTTTATTGTCTGTCTAAATCGCTGAATGTCTGTTTGTCTGCTACTTTTTTTTTGTAGTTTGTGGTCTGTTATTTTGAATTGAACCAAAAAAAAAAAAAAAAAAAAGACGAAAGAAATACGTACTTATTACAAGAGCAATTTTTATAATACAGAGGAGAAAAAACTGTGAAATACAAAAACATTAATAAAAAAAGAAATTAATCTTAAAAACTTATAAAAAAAATTCAAATTTGTATTAATCAGGTATGTCACAGAACACAATTCGTACGAAAGTGAAATTGAAATCGTATTTAGCTTCTACAAAATCCACATAAAAATAGTAAAGTGGAATTGATATTTTCATCGCATTTAAAATGTAAGAAACCTTTAAAAATTAATGTAAACAAAAAATGGATATTACTTTTATTAATTTCATTTCAAAAAATTCCACATTAACCAGTTTTGTAAGAAATTGAAGCGTTTTTTTTTTTTTAAATTAACAGTAAAGAGACAAAAAGCACATTTTTGTTAAGTGAACACACAAAATTTTTAAATTAAGGGCCTAATTTTGTAAAACACTTCCCCTCACTTTGAAAAAATTTTCATGTAAATTATTTTTGTTTTTCAAAAATTTGTATGGAAATTTTTTCAACGTGAGGTGAAGGGATTTACAAAATAAGAGAATTAATTTAAAATATGTTTTTATGTTCATTAATCAATTGTTTTTTTTTTTTTTTTTCTAAAAAAAAAAAAAAACATTTTTAATATTTTTTGAATTTATGGAAACGTATTTGAGCTGAAGAAGCAAAATGAAAACGTTACGAATTCGACTATACGAAAATTTTCACTTCCGAAAAATTTCTGTGACATCCCTGAATATTAATGTTTTAAAAACAAGTTAATAATTTAAATAAAGTCAAGTGTATTGTTTTTCGTATAATATGGAATTAATTCCTTTAATTTTCTGTTAGCAAATATTTTTTAACTTTTTGAACATTTTGGCTATAAGAGCAAAAACCTTTAAACAAAGAATAAAACACTTTATGCGTTTCTGGTGGATGCCTTGACAATTTGTTCGATAATAATTGTTAACCTTTTTGGTCAGTTTGACACATATTCCACAAGATGACGACAACAACAACGATGATGATGGCAATGGCGATCGTTTGGTAAAAATGTATTTTATGTAACTATAGTGAGAATTTCTTATGAAAATGTTTTTTTTTTTTTTTTTATTTTAGTAAAGATTGTTTTAGTTTTTTTTTTTTTTTTTTATTTTTGTTGCGCTTTATTTAAACTTTGATATGGGTTTAAGTTTTTCGTAAGAATTTTGTTAAGAATATAAAGATTTGAAGACGATAAGCTCTAGAGATTTGTTGTTTTTACTACAATTTGAGTAGGTTTCTTCTGTTCTCTTAAATTGAAGTGTGGAAGAAAGTGCTGGCTGCTTAAGTATTTGTTTCTTTCTGCTAAACATTTGAAATAATGTAGGTTTTTTTTTTAATATTATTTTGAAAAAAGATTTTAATCAGTTTGAAAGATTTTTTTTGTTTTTAAACTTATCTTAAACATATGATCTTTAACAAAACAACATGTATTAAATTTCCTGTTCTTTCTATTTTAATTATTATTATTTTTTTTTTTTTTAGATTCCAAAGATTTTAATCCTAATAATACGACCAACATAATGGATGATCATATTGATGAAGATAGAAGAACTCCTCAAAATAATCATTATCAAACAAAAGAGACTGATATAGTAATGACAGAAAGTCAAAATATAGAAAATATTGAAATGGATCATGATAATAATAAGGATGATGATGCCGACTCACAGCCTCCTCAACAAAAGAGACCAAAAATGGAATTGGATGAATCTTATAGAAGAAATAGTCCTCCTGTGCAATCTCCTAATGCTAGAACTACAGAAAATTCAAATGACTCTTTAAAATGTGATGATTTTCAAAATCAAATAGATGAATCTAATTCAAAAGATCGTAGATCTACTAGCCCTAGGACCACAACACCCTCTCTTAGTCCTTCCAAAACAGAAGAAGTCTCGAATGAAAATATTTGCTCTCCCTCATCGGGGTCAATGCCCAAATTAAGGCTTAATGCTTTATTGGCCTCAGATCCTGCTCTCATGCCAGATGCCAAAGATTTAAAGGTGGTACATGAGGAAACACAAACTCAACAAAGAATAGCACGTTTAGAACAACATTTACAGCAACAATTACAAACGGAAGATACGTCCACAAATGAAACAGACCACTTAACATCCTCATCAGCTGCATTAGTGGAACCAGTTAAAAAACCCTTGCCCACCCCAGTAGAACAACCACAACGCATGAAAGTTTTTATGTGTATACCCTGTGGTATTGGTTTCAGTTCTCCTTCCACTTTAGAGGCACATCAAGCTTATTATTGTTCTCATCGACATAAGGAAACCGACGAAGATGGTTCATTATCCGCCGCCATAGCTGAAAAGACATCAGCCTCTCCTTCACCAGCTAATAATCCATCGTCAAGTATTTCTTTAGCTCCAGCAGAACCTGCAACAAAAGTTTCCAAAACTGGCAAACAATATGCCTGTACACAGTGTTCCTATAGTGCGGATAAAAAGGTATCGCTTAATCGTCATATGCGTATGCATCAAACCTCACCAGCGCCCAGCTCTAATGCTTCCAATAACGGCAGTGCCATAATGGAAGATAATTCTAGTCAAGTGAGTTAGTTGTTGGTTGAAATTATTTAAATAATTAACTAAATAAAATATACTCCAAATATCAAAAAATCTTTAACTAATAAACTTTTTATTTTAACATTTTTTTAAATTATTGAAATAGCAAGTGGATCGTTATTGCAGCGATTGTGACATACGTTTTAATAACGTTAAAACCTATAGAGCTCATAAGCAACATTATTGTAGTTCCAGAAGAACTGAAGGGTAAGTTTGCCACATAGTGCAAAAACCAATAAATTCAATTCTAAAAGTCTAAATCTAAATTTACAGACAATTAACCCCCAAGTTAGAAGTTTCCACCACCTCGACTACACCCAAAGTTCCAGCAGTTGTTAGTGGTGCCATAAGTCCCCAAACTCGTACTAAAACTCCTACACCTGCTATGGTAGCCGCTGCAGCGGCCGCAGCAGCAGCTGCTCTACAACAGCCACCAGCAACACCATTCCTAGCTTTGCCCACAAATCCTATACTGATCATACCATATTCTTTAATACGTTCAGCTAGTCTAATAGCAGGACCTTTGTAAGTACTTTAAAAAATGTTTTAAAGAGGGTTCATCTTAAATTATACATCATTTCCACAGATCATCACCTTCCCCGGCAGTGGTAAATCCTGATACCACATGCTTTACTTTGGATAATGGGAATTTAAAACCTTTAGCTACAGCTTTAAATATAAATGCTCTAAATGCTGCTTCTACGGCAGCTAATAGTATAGCTGCAGCAGCGGCTGCTGTAACCACAGGACAACAAATAAACATAGTTGACTCTACGCGTCAAGCAAATCCCACTGAAACGCTACTAACTGAAAAGAATGTTAAACGTAACGTAGAGGAATCCACAGAAAATACTAACAAAAGAAAAGGAGAAGGTTTTAGGTAATTTTAAAATTTAAACAGTTTTTATTTTCTTTATATTAATTAAATACAATTGTTATCTTATAGGGAATCTGCTCCTTTGGATTTATCGCTCAGACGTTCGCCCATAGCAGCTTTATTGCAAAGACAACGTTTTAATTCTGCTTCCTCATTCTTAGACCATGAGCAACAACGTTTAGATATGGAATCCCTATTAGAAGCAGGCAAAGAAAATTTAGCCTTAGATGAAACAGGCAGTATAACACCCGAACAAATTGTATGTGCTCCTTCTCTACCCAATAGTCCTTCTATGAGCCCCTCACCCCGTAGAAGAGCCATAAGTCCTAGAAGTTCTGGTGCTGGTAGTACTTCTTCTATGTCTCCACCAGCCACAATACCACCTAATGCTTTAAGTGCTGCCTCGAATCCCACAAATATTTTAGATAATTTACAATTACGCTCCATGTTGCCAGCTGAACTATTGAATCCTTTGTTAGCTAAACAAAACATGGAATTAGCTTTAAAATTATCAGCGGCTGCTGCAGCAGCTGTTAGCTCTTCTACTGGAGGTGTTCCCACAGCTGGTTCTACACCGGCCGATTTGGCAGCTGCAGTGGCGGCCGCAACTGGCAGAGGTTCTCTGTTGGGTTTGCCTGTTTTACCACCAGCAGCAGCTCCCTCAGTACAAGTACCAACAGCTAATACAAATCAACCACAAATCTATGTCAAACAAGGTGTTTCAAAATGTAAAGAATGCAATATTGTTTTCTGTAAATATGAAAACTATTTGGCCCATAAACAACATTACTGTTCAGCCAGAAATCAAGAACCCTCTGAAGGAGAAGCTAAAGTTTCTCCCACACCTCCTATGGCCACAGGAGCTTCACCAGCTGAAACAACACCAGTAGCTTATCAACAGTTAATATGTGCCGCCTGTGGCATAAAATATACCTCTTTGGATAATTTAAGAGCTCATCAAAACTACTATTGTCCTAAAGGAGGCGGTGTAGCAGCAGCCGCTGCTGCAGCTGTTGCTGCCAATCCAGATGCTTCACATGCAGTTTTAAAAAAGGAAAAATGTCCCAAATGTAAAACTTTACATGAAGCCACACTACCTTGTCCACCACCACCGGCACTACAACAGCCCACACCCCCTCAAACATTAACCACAGCCAGTCAACAACAACAGCAGCAACAACAATCATCATCCACCAGCACCTCTTCTTCCACGAGTAGTAATCAAAATCTTTATAAATGTCCTCTATGTGATGCTGTTAGCCTAACAGCCAGTGAAAGTCGTAAACATATGGAAACCCATGGTACTGTTAAGGCTTTTAGATGTACTATTTGTCGCTATAAAGGCAATACTTTAAGGTAAGTTATTTATAAACTATTGGTTGCTAAAAATTTATATTTTAATCAATATTTTTATGTCTTTCTAAAGGGGTATGCGCACTCATATACGCATGCATTTTGATAAGAAAACCTCAGATATAAATGAGGAACATTATATGGCCTGTATATTAGAGGATGAAGGTATAGAAATACCTAGTGCTGCCTCATTAAATCAAGAACATTTGGTTCAACAGTTGGCTGCTGCTCAACAACAGCAACAACAACAAAAACAGTTAGTAGCTGCAGCTGCTGTTGTAGCTGCTGGCCTTCAACAACAACAACAACAATCACAGCAGCAACAGCAGGTGTTCAATTGTGATATTTGTAATTATTCTTCAACATATAAAGGCAATGTGGTAAGTTATCAAGGTTTTATATTTTATTTAATTTTTTGTGTATCAATGACCAGATCATGAAGTGATTTAAATATTTATTTTGTTTAAATACTTTGTAATAATTTTTTAGTGGTGAAAGAGGCTATTTTTTAGTTTGTTTGAGTTTTTCTTGATATGTCTGTGAGAAACATTCTCACGTGCCAATTGCTAATCCAAATTAAATAAAATTCACCCAGTTTGTTTATTTTCCTTAGCTGTTTGCTAATGAAATGAGTTAAAACGTTTTAATTGAAAAATGTTATAGAAATAATTCTGAACCAACCTCAGATATTTAACAAAGGAGTATATAGAGGAAAACTAAGGCTTCCAGATTTTTTCGGTATAAAATTACATCATACAGGCTACAGACTTACTTTAAAAATAAAATAAAAATCAGATTTAGAAAAACTTAACATATAAAACTCATTTTAATTACTGCAAAATGTTGAGAATTTCAACTTGATTTTTTTTTTTTTTTTTTTTTTTTTGTTTTAATTTCCCAATAAACCATAGAACAATATGATAGCGGAAACGATATCATATTAGGTGCCGATTATAATATCATATTGTATTGCAGAAAACGATATTATTATGATATTTCGAAATATTTCTTTCCAATAAAATAAAAAAAAAAAAAAAAATAAACAATTGGAAAAAACTTCAAATAAAAATACTATCGTTTTAGATTCGAAAACGATTATCATAGGTGATAATTTTTATCACCTATATAATACAGTTTCGATATCGTTATAATATCGTGTGGTTTATTGGGTTTATTCAAAAATGTTTTAAAAACTTTTTCGAATTGAAAGCAATTGTATTAAATTCAATATGTAATAACTTAAATGATCGCCCCATCAAATTATTATTTAATTATAATTTTTTTATTTTCTAATTTTCTAGTTACGTCATATGAAATTGGTTCATCCTCATATTGTGCCCAATTCTCCATCCATCTCTCCAGAGGTTGGTGATTTAGATACTACAGAAACAGCCTCATTAAGCAGCAGTCATAATGGTGACAATGGCATGAATAAGTAAGTTTAATTGCTTATATTCAAAATTTAAACGAATACTTAAATTCTCTTATATTTTTTCTAGTTTTACTATCAAGTCTGAACCTATGGATCATCATGTTTCAAATACAAGTCCTGCAATTCTCTTAAATCCTCATGACAATAACAATTCCCCCATACCACATGCAGCACATAATACCACAAATGATTTAATGCATCATATAAAATCTGAACCTATGGAAATATCTATTGAACCTTCAGCATTACATATACCACCACCTCCACCAACTTTACGATCACCTGCCATAGGACCACCACCCTTATTGAATGCCACACCAGAAGAAAATATTAATCAAAAATATTGTCAAACTTGTGACATTTCTTTCAATTATATGAAAACTTATTTGGCACATAAACAATTTTATTGTAAGAATAAATTACGTCGGCCAGATACTAATGATAGTCCAAGTCCTAATGCTGGTAATATAATAACAAATGTACCATCGCCCAATACTTTAATGATGCAAAAAAATAAAGAAAATTTACAAGAAGCTGCCATTTGATAGAATCAACTGCAAGGTACTTCGAAAGCATGGGAATGGTATTATAAATGTTTTTAAGAAAAAAAAAATATATATATATATATATATATATATATATATATATATATATATATATATATATATATATATATATATATATATATAATAAAAACTAAATATTAAAAGAAAAAAGCATATCATCATAAAAAAAAAAACATTGAAAAACAATCTTAAAAACCAGCAAATGCATAAGGGATTGATTTAAAACCATAACTATATGCATAAATTAAAATAAAATTTCAAAACAAAAATAAAACAGATAAAAAGACAAAAAAATAGTAACAAACAGTATTTAAAGAGAATCTCTGTAAATAAATTATTTCAATCTTCTATGCATTTGTTTAAATTTAATAAATATAAAAAATAAAAATAATAAATTTTATGCAAACTATTATAACATGACATAAAATGCATGCCAAAGTTTTAAATATTTAAGAAAAAAGAAAAACAAATTTAAATAACTATTTAAATTAATCTTAAAAAATATATTAATATATATTAATTAGAAACAAAACTCTTTAAAATTTAAGCCTTTTAAAACATAATACAAAAGTTTCGTGACGAAACTTTTGTTACTTAAGAATTCATATAAATATTTGTTAATAAAATTAAGTTAAAATAACAATATACTATTTCTAAACAAAACAAAAACACCACCTTTATTTAGCATAATAACAAAAAAATATTTTATATAAATATTAATTTTTTTTTTTAGAATTTTAAGCTTTATTTGTTTTTTACTAATTGTTTCATTTATTTTCTTTTTTTTTTTTTATTTGATAATTTAAAATTTTTCTTGTTATTTCCTGTTAACTACTTTTATAAACAAACAAAAATTATAATTTTTATTATATTGTGTTCATTGTTTTACGGTATTTTTATATAACTAGTTTTTCTTGTACATTTTTTATTTTTTTATTTTAATTAAAAAAAAAAAATTTCGACGAATAACTTCTTATTTCTAATAGATATATTTTTTATTTTAATCATAAATTTTTTATTTAAAGCAATACAAAAATAATGTATGTATTACTCTAAGTATGTGACAATAATAATTTATTCCAAAAATAAAATAAAAAAATTAATATAGTAATGTATAATTAGTTTAGAAATCCTATATAAATTCAAATTATATGAAAAACTCAAATAATAAAATTATCATAAAAATAAAATTGATTGTTTAGATTTATTACAAATAATTAAGAGTGATGACAATATAACCAAATCAATTAAAGTAATTCTTAAATACCTTTGATTTGCAATTATGTTTCTTTTATACTAGTGAATATTATTGAAGTAAAGAGTAGTTAAAAGCATTCCACTAGAATTCACTCAATTCAAACAAAAACGAAATTTAAATTTACAGACACTTTCTTTTTTCTTCTACCTAGTGAATGGTATGAAAATTTAATAATCGATTCTCGATTTTTCGATCAACCATTTTATTTTCGATTTCTATAGTCGATTAATCGAAGCCCATAATCAATTTTTTAATCGATTATTATTTATAAAAATAGTAAAAAAATCTATTAAAATTAATTACATTATGTTTTAAATTACCATTAAATGCGCATAACTGTCGATATGTTTAACAACTAATCCAGATAATATATTCTTTGAAATAAACATTTTGAGGGTATAATGCATTGAATACATAGTCGTACAGTTCCAAGATTTTTAAAAGATTATAAAGGGAATCGATAAATTTATTATTAATACACTTACTCAGATCACTCTAATAACATCATTAAATGTCTTAAATTTAGCAGCATTCCTCTGGTCGAACTATCAAACAGAGTCTTGAGAAAACGATTACTGTAAAAGTTGTCTTATTAAGGATTAGGCACTTCGGAAACGCATGCTTAATTATGTTGGTGACCGTTCACTTACGAATGAACATTTTTCGTACTCAAAGTTTTTAAATTGTATTTAACAATAATTTCTTGAATTGTATTTTTTCTGATTTTTTTCTGATAATGGTAATAGCGAACAAAAAACACCTAAAAACATAATTAAAATATTTCATGAAATCTTATATCGGTTATAAAAAACAATTGCTAGAAAGGCCGTTGTGTCACAAAATACAGTTTCTTGGGTCATAATATTATACAAAGAAGTCATAGTCACTGAATGGAAACCTGATAGTGAAAGAAAAATAGTATCTTCAGGATATAAGACTCAGAAAAAATAAAGGATTTTGTGAGAAAATCCCTTCATCTCTGGAAGAAAAGTGTCACAAAATGTTAAATGCTTTGAATCTTTATCAGAAAAGTTGAAAGGAAATTTAGCCTGAAGACGTATAAATTACAATGAAATCCTAATAGAAACGGAAACAAGAATTTGGTGGTGAAAAAATAACGTGAAAGAACTTCAAACGAATTTTTTTTTCATAATTATGATTAGTGTATAATAACAATACCCAAGAACGTTTTTGCTTTGAGAATCCATAAGCCCTTCCCAAGGAAATACAGTCTATACGCCTTTTTCTGGCTTATTCTATTTATAATTTATTCTCTTATGTTTAGAACTTGAACATAACAGTCGTTAATAAAAATATAATTTAGAAAGAATTCGATATTTCCTTAAACACCAAACAGAAATAATTTATCCTCTTATATTTAGAACTTGAACATAACAGTCATTAATAAAAATATAATTTAGAAAGAATTCGCCTATTGGTTTAGTTTCTATAAGCAGATTTGTATGCACGGATTGTTCGTGCGGAGTTCTTACTTTACTGTGCAGTGTTGATTTTTTGATTAATCGAAGCCTAAAAATCGATTTCAGTATAAATTTGGCTGGTTAGAATCAATCACAAAATAATCGTTTTTTGACAACAAGAAACGATTTTCGATTTTCTACCGTCTCACAATTTAGACAAGATAATATTCTAGTGTGAATGCACTCTTAATATATATATTTAGATAAACGTTTTTATACCCTACAACACGAACGTTTCTATACCATTCGACGCAGAAAGTGATATACGTCACTTTGGCCTTAAACCCCACATCACCATGTAAACCTTCTGAACAAAGTACAAATACCCTCTCCGAAAATCCCTTTGATGTGCATAGTGAAGAGTATCATATGTTCCAGCTTGACTGACTCTAATTTTCTTACGTTTTTTATTTTCATAAAAAAAAACGCAAATTAAATTTTTTAGAAAAATAATCATTTTATAAAAAAAAAAAAAAAAATAATTTTTACCAAAATTCTAAACTCTCCAAAAAGTTAAATTTTAAAATCAAAAATTGCATCAAATAACAAAATTTTCAGGAAAAATTGAATTTCAATGCAAAAAATATTAAATTTTCTCTACAAAGCATAATTCTCAAAAAAAAAACTGAATTTTTACAAAAAATTTCATAAGAAAACCAAAAAATAATTCGAAACGTGTAGATTGAACTAGATTTTTAAAGAAATACCATATTCAAAACTAGTTTTTTTTCATTGTGTTAGATAAATGCAACAATCCGTCTTGATATTTAAGAAATTTAATTTATAATATTGCAATCATCCATAATAAAAGACTGGGCCGCTTGAAATATGGCATTTAAATAAAAGATATTTAAGCAATTAAATACTTTTACTATAATGACAAAAAATTATCATATTTGTCATTTGAAGATTAACAAATAGGCGTGTTCATGTTGGAAGAAGAAGACCTTCTAAGTTCATTTCAGGACTAAATATCCCTCAATCAGTGAAAATTTACAGTGATACTTATGACCTATTACACAGGTGAACACTAAAAAAGTATATTGAAAATCATTTTGCAGATATTGTAGGTATAGTTATCCGAATCACCAGGAATATTTCGGTTTTTATCCATCAAGTAACATTTTTAACCCATTGAGACCAAAAAATATGCTTCCCAAATTTCAATTTGGATTTATGTGAAGTCTTTATATCTACAGACATCCCTTTAAAATATCGATCTCATCCAATTTTATTGAATTTCTTAAAGACGTACACAAATGAACGAACGTATTCTGTCCGATTCAACACTTAGAAAAAGTTATGTACAGTATTCAGCTGGAAGAAATAAAATCTTTTTTTAAAAATAAATTTCTACGGATAAGTATGGACGAAACAACTAACATTACTGGCCTGTACATTGTTAATGCAATTTTTGGAGTTTTGGATCACGACGTAGAGTTGAGCAAACGAAGGTTTTTGATTCATGTTGTAGAACTCGAATGTGTGAACCACGAAACAATTGAACGTACGTTTCATTAGTCAGTTAATAAAAATCATGAGAGGATTTTAATAAAAATCAAATTCTTTTATATTTATCGGACGCGGCTCCATATATGGTAAAATCCACAAAAGCTATTAAGATTTTTTTAGCCAAAAATTTTGCGTGTAACCTGCTTAGCCCACGCATTACACCGAGTGGCGGAGGAGATGATCACATTGAATCGCTGATTTCTTAGGAAAACAGATATATTTGAAAGCTCCTACAAGCGTTACAAAATTAAAAGAAAATTATCCCAATTCTTCCGCCTCAAACAGTTATTACGAGATGGGCATCTTGCCTTGATGCTGTAAAATACTACGAACAATATATTGATGATTTCAAAAATGCCGTGGATGAGTTGAATGATAACAACTCTAAAAAAGTTAAACGAGTACAAATTTGTATGGATTTTTTTCTGAAAATATTACTAAATTAGAGGGTTTCGATTCATTAAGTACTCAAATCACTTTAATTGATACTGCTATTGCAAAAATCGAAGTTGCAGAAGGCCCCGTTGCTGAAAAAAATAAAATTCAAGTTGCAAGCTGTTATTAAAAAAATAAAATAAAGGATTTCAGAAAATTAAAAAAAGTTTAAAAATATAATTCTTATAAAAGTTAAAATTTATTAAATCATGCGTAAAAGCCTGACAATGTCAGGAAAAATAATATAATAATGAAAATATGCACAAACAAATCCGAAAATTAAAAGAAAAAAATATGAACAACATTTAGACACCTTCCTCTCCATAATCGAAGTCAATTATTTGAAGCCGTTCAAATTTATTGGAATTATATTGATTAAAGTTTTAAATTCGTAAACCTTTCAAAATAAAAAAAATCGTCGTAAATGCGCTCCCTGGCAGAAATACAGAATCAGTTTTTGATAGGATTTGGAGAGCAAACAATAAGTATAGCAACTCAAAAATTCTTAATACCAAAAGAGACTTTTCGGTCCCTGATAGAAACATCTGGCTCTGTTAGAATTTGTAGAACGAATAGTTTTATAAGTAAACCGATTTTTAGTTTCTTACGTCGTCTGGGAGCTTCAGAAAGCTCTGGAGAGGAAACAATGTTTTAGAAAGATATATATAAATCCATATATATAGATCCACGTATTTTCGCTCTCTGATAGAGATTTCAAAATCTGGCTCCGTTAGGATTTGTAGGACGAATAGGGTTATAAGTAAGCCGAATTTTAATTTTTTACGTCTTCTGGGAGCTTTAGAAAGCTCTGGAAAGAGAAAAAATTCTTAGAAAAAGACACATAAATCCACTTGTATTCGCTCCCTGATAAAAATTTCAAAATATGGGTCCATTAGGATTTGTTGGACGGAAGTTTTATAATTAAGCCAAATTTTAATTTTCTACGTCGTTTGGGAGCTTCAGAAAGCTCTGGAAAAAGAAAAAATGCTAAGCAAATTATATATCTAGATGACTAGAAGATAGTTATGTTTCAAAATTGTTGAAAAAAGTCATCTTAATTTTAGTTAGCATAAACAGAATCCATGGCTTAATATGGAAGCCTGTCTCAACTGAAACGATTCTGCAGGTGAAACTTTTTAAACACAACACCTTTAAAAAATAAAGGAAATATTGGATAAAAAAAAATTAAATTGGGTGTAAAAATATTACAGATATTACAATAGATTAAAAAATTCATAAAGGATAATTATTAATTATTTATTTGTTTAATATTACAGAATAAATTCCAATTTAGACTTAAACTATATTTTTAAAACATAAGAAATCAGTCTTTATGAATATTTAAAAAATTATTCCTAAATTTCGACTCAAATATCACTATTTAGTACATGAAATAAAATGCTATTTTTAAAACCGGTTTTTTGAGTTTAAAAAAACCGGTCTATTCGACATTCGAAAAATTAACATTTTGAAAATACCGACAGCACATTGACTGAAAAAACCGGTTTTAAAACCGGTTGGAAAACCGCGTCGATCACCCTAGTAAATACTTATTTCATTTTACTTTCAACGCTATATCAAGCCAAAGAAAAAATAATTTTGCAGAATTATTCGAGATGTTAAATCATGCATGTTTCACATAAAAATGAACCAGTGCAATTATCACTTTAACTCACGCATTTTTGTTTTGAGTCTTTTTTTGCTGAGATGCAACACATTCAGGTAATTAATAAATAATAATATTTTTCAATTTCATAATTAATATTTATTATTGTTGAAAAACCAAACTATTTTCACAGATAAGAAACATAAAAATAATTTATAAAAATAAAAATTTTAACGTATATTTCTTACGTTGCCAATTTTATAAATACAACTCTGTGACGCGAGCTCCAAAAATTATCAACCATGCTATTGTTTTTTAAATGGTTGTCCAGCAAACATGGCTGACTCTAAAGTAGTGTTGTAAAATAAAGGTGTTTTTGATTACTTAGTAATCGGTTTTGGCACTCGGTACCAATATTTTATAAAATGTCAACAAATTATAAAATAATTAAAATGAAAAATTATAAATAATTATTAAAGCAAATGTTAGGTTAGGTTAGGTTAGGTTCTTCAGGTTGCCGCCAATGAAACTGGATTACGGCTCACTTGGGTCCTGAGAGGTCCCTTTGTGTTACCTGTAAGAAGAAGAGAAAAAGAAAGATAGACAGGGGATGTGGAAGGATGTAGAAGAAGGGAGAAGAAAGGGGGTAGGATTGAAAAGTTTAGAGTTAGAGAAAAAAGAGTAAACAGTAGTTCAAAAGATAATGCATAGAGTAGTCTAGCGAGATAATAGTATTAGTATTAGTAGTTGCATAACAGAAAAAGTAGAAGAATCTGTCGCTGTATAGACATCAAAAGAGTCCACGTGTTGGAGTTCTATTCCCGGAACCATCCGCATTCCCTCACGAAAGAGTTAATGCCATTAATGCTGCTGATCGATAAATCGGTGAGGCTATCGAGAAAACCTTGTCCCAGATAACGCGATCGAAGGTTTTCCAGGGCAGGGCATGAACAGAAGAGATGGAAGATAGATTCCTCCTCGTCCTCGTTGTTACAGCTTCTGCAAAAATCATATGACTGGATTCCCAGTCTGTTGGCATGAATACCAAATCTGCAGTGTCCTGAGACTGCTGATACTACATTTCTCAGATGTGATCTCGAGAGACGCAAAAAGCAAATGTTAAGGTCATTATATAAATAAATTAATGTTTGTAAACATAAGTGTTACGTAGCGGTCATTATATAAATAAATTAATGTTTGTAAACATAAGTGTTACGTAGCGTTATAATCTATAAAAATTTAGATAAAAAATTATAAATATATTTTTCCCCTAACTAAAGATTTCGCGCGTAAAAATTAGCTTTTTTTAATTTACTAAACAAAATACAACTCTGAATATAATGTATTGTTGCTTCGTATAGAGCATGATATATATCATGGTATAGAGTACCCACAGAAATCAGACAATTTTAAGTAACCAAAACTTTTACAACCCTACAACACAAACACATTAACAAGCCATTAGCCGAACATTAACGAAGAAGAACGCATTTTTTCTTGCGTGCAAATTTGCAAAAAATAAAAATTGAAAATTATTTTTAAAGTATAAAAACTATTTCAAGTATAAGTTCAAAACGGCTACGGTAACTATATTTGTGTTTATTTTTAAGTGAAGATGTTTTAATTAAATTTGTATTTATAATTTAAGCTAAAAATTTTAAAAAATTAAAAGACGCGTGCCCCAGCTAAAAAATTTTACAACAAAAACATTTTAAGCGAGCATCATCAATCAGCCTTGAAAAAAGTTTCGAGAAAGTGAAGAACAATTCCTAAGTGATTTAAAAGGAATATGTCTGGTATTGCTATTACCCGTTTGGGAGAGGAACGTAAAGCATGGCGTAAAGATCATCCCTTTGGTTTTGTGGCACGTCCTGCAAAAAATCCTGACGGCACTTTAAATCTTATGATTTGGGAATGTGCCATTCCCGGCAAAAAAAGCACACCCTGGGAAGGTGGTCTGTACAAATTACGTATGATTTTCAAAGATGATTATCCAACATCGCCTCCAAAGTGTAAATTCGAACCTCCACTATTCCATCCAAATGTCTATCCTTCGGGCACCGTTTGTTTGTCATTACTGGATGAAGAAAAAGATTGGCGTCCCGCCATTACCATCAAACAAATCCTCTTGGGTATTCAAGATCTCTTAAATGAGCCTAACATTAAAGATCCTGCCCAGGCGGAAGCTTACACAATCTATTGTCAGAATCGTCTGGAATACGAGAAGCGTGTACGTGCTCAAGCTAGAGCTATGGCGGCCACAGAATAAGCTACCTTAATTGGATAGTACTTTACACTTTAAACTCCATTAGTTATTAAACAAAATACACAACCCCTAAAAAACTCACATTTAATAATACACACGTCGTGACACTTTTTCATCAGAAATGCACTATCGTTATGGAGTGCGGTGAGAATAAATACAAACAAGAAACAGTTTTTGTGTAAAATATGTGCTGACTTGAAATTAAGAGCAAGCAACCGGCAGATGTTTTACTAACTGAAACAGAAAATTTTATAATTAACTCTAATCTGTACTATTTAAATTCACGTTTATTATATTTTATAAATTAAATGTATTTTTTTCTTTTTGTACAAAACAAAAAAATATAATGGCTTTTTTTCTCACGTAAATTTTGAATGAATAACGTTTGTGTTGACTCATATGCAAAAAGTTTTACTTTAAAAGGAGTCTTCATTACAAAATAAAAAAATAAAAACTGATTAAAATCGTTGATGGAACAATTTTAAAAATATTTTTAAAGCTAATGAATACATAATAAATATGAAATTAAAATGTATAAACAAATTGTATTATTGAAAGAAATAGAAATTAAAAAGTGGTTAGACTGTGCGAAAAATTATGACATAAAAATTAAACATTTATAGTCGATCAATTAATGTAATCCATGTTAGAAATATGTTGTTTACACTATACAACTTAAAGATAAATTAAAAACTTGGGACATATTAAGAAGTACATATTTATTGTGAAGCAATTTTAATAAAAAATTAATAAACATTTTCAACTTTTAATTTGTTATTTATTCTGAACAATTTTTAATTTATCTGATTTCACTTTTTAACATACATATAGATTGAAGTTTTTTGCAAAAATTTTTTGTATAAATGTTTAGACAAAAAAATAAAAAAAATGTCGAAAACTCTTGAGTGAGGGCTAACATTATACATATTACTTTAATAATAAGGGGAACAAATTTGGGAATTACTCGAAAATCGATTTTCAGGAAAAAAAAAATCGGTTGTTTGCAGTCGATTTTATGTCAACGATTTTATACTGAAATCGATTTTGTTTTATAAAAGTCTTTTTGAATTGCATGCAGAAAAAAAAAATCATTCGGGATTATCTCGTTTGATGTCTGCTTTGTTTAACATCATTTGGCGATGAACATTTAAGAAGTAAAAGTGAAATTTAAAATTGGCCCCAAGTCGAGTTTTCCAATGTTTAAAAAAAAAATTAAAAATCCCAGTATTCAATTTGCAAAAGATCTACATATCATCCCTAGCTGGGCATTTGGCAAAACAATCGTCTAAATCCACTATTCTTGAATGATGGCTTTTTAATAACCCAACAAAGATACTGGCTTAGTAGTGAACATTGATTCAAATGTAAGGCTTTTTTACAAAGCCTTACTGAAGAAGATTGATTTGATGGATAAATTTAATATTCACAGATTTCATATATTTTATATACATAACTTTTATACATGTATTACTTGTGACCTGAATATTTGAAATCGTTTTATAGGTTTATTTTTAAATTTTTAGTTGTTTTTGATACACTTTTGACTTTGTCAATAAAAAATTGACATCAAAATAAAATCGATTTTGGGGACAGATTAATCGATTTTGAAAATCGAAATGAAAAAAGTTGATCGTAAAATCGGAAATCGATTTTTGGTATTGTTTACTAATCCCTAGAACAAATTAAGGTTTCCACACCAGTTAAATATATATTTTAATATTGAAATTTCTTTTGCTATATGAGGAAAAATAAAAAATTTTAAGTAAAAATATTTTCAAAATTTTTTTTCTTATGACATTAGCGTTGATTTATGGTTTTATTAACGACTAATTATGCATACCAAATCTGGTTACCTTAATAATTTTTATCAATGCGCGCAAAAGCTGTGAAGGTTTGAATTAAAAACTTTCAAAAAAAAAAAAAAAAATCTTAAAATAGAGCTTTAGCTTTATCAAAATCAAAACAAAGCGATTCTATAGAACTTCTAAAGTACTCAGCACATGTCAAAATTATTACAGAATCTTCAATATTTATCGAAATATACTGAAAAGAAAAAAATTTTAATTTTATTTTTTGCTCAATTTCTTAAATTGCAAAACAACAATATTGGTTTAAAATTTCACAAAATTATGAGTAATAAAAACATATCTTCGGATCGTTCACTCAAAAGTGAATATCGGTTTTAGTTTGGAAAATATAGCCGTTTAAACATTAGTACTCATAATAATATTTCTTACTAAAATTCACTAAGTAAAAATAGTGAATTTTAGCGAAATTTTTAACTTGCTTCTTATTTGATCGAAAATTGATTTTATTATTTAAAAATTTTAACTATAATGCAGAATATGTGGATTTAACTTTTGAGGTTATGAACATGTTTTTTTGAATTTTAGTATTTAGCAAATAAAATGCTTTCGTTTGACATCAATCTTAACATCATTTATACTTCGCGATAGTTGTCAGCAAGCGAAATAAGTTTGGAGATGAATGCCGCTGTATCCGATATAAATGACATTTTATTTTTTATTTTATTTATAACAGTGTAATATAAAAAGCCTTTATAGGCCAATAAATATATATTACAAAAGAAAAATTCTTGAATACTATTTGTAAATAAAATATTTTAAAATAAAAAAAAATAAAAATAGTTTGGCTTCAGCTTAGTAGAAATGTATCCCACAGTACCTGACACAACCTCAAGACCGTAAAAAATATGTGGCATTAAAAGAGCATGGTAAAAAATGTTCTTAGAATATATTCTACGCAAATTTCCAGAGACTCTTCCATATATGTGATCAATGTCCCCCTCAAATGTAAGATGATGATCAACATATACACCCAAGCATCTAAGTTGTTCAACAAGCAATATCCGGTTATCACCAATACAAATTTGTAATCTAGGGACATGAAATTCAGTATTACCAAAAAGCATTGCTTGCGTTTTTGACGCATTAACCACAATTGAGTTCTCAGCTGACCATTGTAAAAAACGCTCAAGACTATAATTGATATTGCATTCGAACACATCACTATTATTACGATCTGTACTAAATAAAAGAAAAATATCATCAGCAAACAAAAATGATTTGCAAACTCCAGAGTCAATATATTCAAGTCAATATATTTAAATACAATATGTAAAGAAAGGGACCTAAGACAGACCCCTGTGGAACTCCAGATGACAAAGGGAGTATTTGAGAATAAATACCATCAATATCAACAAATTGAAATCTACCAGATAAATATGAATAAATAAGCCTACAAGCAGACCTTGAAAACCCCGAAAAACATACTTAATTTCTTAATCATCATTGAATAACTAATTGAGTTAAATGCCTTAGACAAATCAAGCGATATCAGTGAAGTTAAAAAATCGTTATTAACATTGTCTCTAATCATATCTGTCAAATTCAACAACAAGGAAGTAGTATTATTACGTCAGAATGCATATTGGGAAGGAGATATTTTTCTTTGAACAAAAAAAAAAAAAAAAAAAAAAGAATCTGATCCTTAAGAATGTGTTCAACTACTGTAGATAACGCAGGAAGTTGGAGATAGACCTCAAATCATCAACAGAGTTTACAGTTTCTTTAATTAATAACATTTCTTTAATTTTATTTCATAATATCTAATATTTATTTTAATCATTACAGATATTTTTCGATGATATAAAGTAATATCTTACACTGAAAAAATTCAGAAAATTTTGAAATTTGGAGAAAATTTTCGAAAAAGCATAAATTTTTTGCATTTTAAAATTGTTTAACGCCATTTTTAAGCCGTGTCGTTCGTTAATGAATTTAGTTTACGCGATATTTTGGACAATTTTATAAAAGCGGAATTTGTCAGTAGCGAAAAACAGAATTTTAGAAATATTTACGTTAATTATATAAAAGTTTGTGAAGATGCTATCCCATGTCTGGCTTCATGACAACAACGAAATATACATCAAACGATAGGTAATCACTTTGTCTTTCAAATTCTGCTCCCTAAACTTAAATTCGCTGAGTGGAGCAAATATACTATCAACAATCTTAAATTTTTTGTTTCATTTTTTATCACCGCATAACTTTTCAACGGATTGTAAACAGAATATTTATTATATTGCAAATGAATTACCAAAGACTTGTCTTTCGTTTGATTAATGGTTTAATTCAAAAAGTCGAAAATTACTGTATTTCCGTGAGACTTTACGCGAATGATTTAAAATTTAGGTTTTCTTAGTTATTTTGTGAGATCTATAAAAAGCCATCAACACTTTTCTAATTTTAAAACAAACTTTGGCAATACAAGACACTTAAATTTGGTTTCAAACAATTTCGAAATTTTTTGATTTTCCTCATATACAACGTCTTCGCCTAGACAAAAGAATTTTCACTCTCTGGTTTTTCGCAGAGTTTTTCACTAAATTGTGAGTGCATTCAGCTTTTCACTAAATCGCACTATAGTGAAAAAAATTTGATTCTTAACTATTTACCACCACTATAGTTATAGTGAAACATCTCTTCACTACCACAAAAAAATTGTAGTGATATTGCAATTTTTTCACTATAACTAAATTTAATGGTAGTGAAAAAATTTGCACTACACTCAATAGTGCAAAATCTGAACAGTCACTACACATAAGCTGCAAACAAATTTTTTTCACTAAACATAAATATGAAATTTTTTTCTTCACTAAACATAAACATGACATTTTTCCAGTCAATCACAACTCACTGAACTAATTTTAGAAAGCTATGATGGTAATTATCAAAGTTATAATCGTTGTAGAACAACACTACATAATTTAGAATTTCTTTTAGTGTGTTTAGGAAATCTTATAAGCGTATTTGTATATATTGGTATATCCATATATAAACGAGTAACGTTACTGACTAATTTATTATTCACAGACCGAACGCTTAAGTTAGAGAGATAAAATCCTGGTCTCCCGAAAAATATATTCATTATTCAGCGATTTCGAATATTTAAGAGACTATATTTGTATACAATATATGTTTTAAAATACATTTTAAGTTTAAAATTGGTTTGTGAAAATGGGGGTCAGTCTTTATTTTGTGTTTAGTGAAGAAAGTTTAAAAAAATATTAGTTCATCTTTCAATTTAGTGAACAATTTCTAAGTTCCACTAATATTAGTGGAGGGTTGTTTTTTGCACTTGAGCTTGAGCTGAAAAAATTTTAACTATCACTAATTAATTTTAGTGGAAAAAAATATTTTTTCACTACCACTATTCTGAGTGAGGCTGATATTTTTCAACTCACCACTAAAAAGTAAAGATTGTAGTTAAAAATTTTGCACTATCACTAAATGTTAGTGGAAACTTCAAATTTAGTGCACTACTCTCAACTCTGGTTTTTCGAATATCGATTTCACAGATTTTTTTCCGGTAATAATATTATTAAATTATATCAATATGTTATGTGACCTCAAAAGGGCACTAGGGGAACTGGCAGCTAGCTCTTAGTTCTCTAGGCGTGTTTCAATCCCTCGACCCTAGCCCCAAAGGACATACCAATTATAAAGTAAATAAAAGAAAATGGATCTATGTTTAACACACTTAGAACGGGAGGAAGGTGTAGTCCTCCAGTCCTAAGTGTGTTAAACATAGATCCATTTTCTTTTATTTACTTTATAATTGGTATGTCCTTTGGGGCTAGGGTCGAGGGATTGAAACACGCCTAGAGAACTAAGAGCTAGCTGCCAGTTCCCCTAGTGCCCTTTTGAGGTCACATAACAATATGGCGCCCAATCGAAAGCAAGTTTTATTTTATTATAAAATGTTTTTTTTTAGTGTGTAGAAGAACGAAACACACAAATAAATAGTCCACTAAATAAATAAACATAGCCCAATACGCGACTAAAAATAGTGAACTGATTTCTAGAATATGACATTTTTGTAACCGTTCTGGGGATCCGGAAGTCTGTTGTATAGAAAGGTTTATTTTAGAAAGTGGTTTATTGATTTGAGAAAATGCGTAAGGAACTTCAGAGCGGGTTATTATCGATTCGTAGAGATTTGAAATAAATAATCCTAAAGCTACAGGATGACCCCTCATAATTGTTGATATTTTTTTTAAAGTAAAAATATTTTAAGGTCTGATTAATTAAGCAATTTTCAAATTACCGATATCCGCTCAAGCGAAGCTTAGAGGTCAGAAGTATCGGACAATTAGTTTATGCAGCCTCTACTAGAATGAATGTAGGGTATTAGTCAGATTTTTCATTTTCGCACATAGAAATTTTTTGAAATTTAGCACATCAAGGGACGCTCGTTTAGGAGAGTCTGAAAAGTACAGTTAAATAAAAATCCATCACTACATCACTATTGTAACAGCCCCATTGAAGAAAATAACGAAAATAAATTGTTATTGACAGTCATAACAAAGCTAGCAATACGATTATAGCCAAAATATTATCAAACTTTGCTTTAATTTATAATACTGTTTAAGTTTTTTTTTATCTGGATATATTGTTTAACATTTCGATTCAAAATCTAGAGATTATACTATTAATATAATTTTTTTTTCTCACTTTATTAAGGTATGAATATAGAAACTAGGTCTCAGATTAAAAATAGAGAAAAATACCGTCAGCAAGAAGTTGACGTAAATAGAAATAAATTCCAGGGAAATTACAGAAAAAGAATAAGACAACCAGATTTAAATTCTTCAAGCCTACCCACAATACCCAAACAAAGAAAAATTCGAGAAAACGGTTCGGAAATGGCCGAAGAAAATCGAGATAATATAGGTCAGTTTATTGATTTGTCTGGCACAATAGTCACAAGTAATCAGGGCTCGGGCCTAGGTAATCAAAATGTCAATAATAGGGACACATCGATCACTAGTGGGAACGTAGTACAGAACATTCCGGCTGAAGTCAGAGATATGGTAGTTGATGAGGCTCTAGTTGTACAAAAAAGTTTAGAAGATAAAGTTAAAAAAATGGTAGAGGACGAGATGGTTGAGGTAAAGAAAAGCATAGGAGAATTGGCGAAAGCGGTTCAAAGTCTTACGCGCATGAGTACGATAAACAACGTCAATAATAGGGAGTCAAATGTGGCTGAAAATAATACCGAAAACCGCGGAAATATACTAAACACACTTTTTAGCATTGAAAATACAACACATAATCTAACAACACCAAATAATTATGGTCAAAATAGGCCAATAGAATCTAACAATATGACTACACAGAATGTTAACGCGAATTGCAACGTAAATAATGATATCGTTAGTAATGACATACCTGTACCGCCAGTTACGGCTACGCCGAATATGATCTTTAGCAACACTTTTGCCCAAAATCCTGGTCCCTTGCCTGGAAATATAATAAACTCAAATTGTCCTCAGAAGCAATTAGTTGCAGGATCTAATGACACACAAAATGTTGCAGGAAAAATTTGGATTAGAGTTGATAAATTTGGAATAATTTTTGATGGGAATACTAGATCGATTAGTGTTGAAGATTTTGTATTTAGGCTGGAACACCTGCAAGCTCATTATAATATTCCTTGGGTGGAAGTGTTACGAGACTTTCATCTTTTAGTCTCAGGTCCAGCGAGGGAGTGGTATTGGTGGTTTATTAAGAATCATTGTGTAACGGATTGGCAAAGTCTCCGCGCAGCATTAATAAGCCGTTATCAAGCGGTAAGATCCAATTTTGAGATAATGAGAGATCTAGTCGAAAGAAAACAAAATATTAACGAATCGATAGATACATATTTTCATGAAATGTGTCAATTGCGTTCTAGATTGGTACAGCAAATACCTGAATATGACATGATCCGGATTCTTAAAAGAAATATTAAAGATAATATAGGAAAGATTGTATATCCCATGTCAGTTTCTTCTGTTGAACAATTGCGAGTGGAATGCAACGAAGCAGAAAAAATTTTTATTAAAAAAGATTTTAGGTGCCCACAGCAACAATCTACTCGCACTTTACGACATATTAATGAAATATGTTTTGACTCCGAGAATCACGAGAGGCAGGACCAAGTACGTGATGAAGTGGCTGCTATTCGAATGGAACAACAACAGAAACCACCAATTATATGTTGGAACTGCAAGGTTCAAGGGCATGTGTTTATGGAGTGTCCATCTTCGGAGAGGGCGCTATTTTGCTACCGGTGTGGTAAGCCCAATGTCATTACGCCCAAATGTCCAGTATGTCAACAGGGAAACGTGAAGAGGGGCGAGAAATTGGCAGGGATATCTCGTCTCGAAAATCCTTCAAACGCTTAGAAAATCCAGATGAAATAGAACCTGTAAATCCAGATACGAAATTAAATTATAAATTCGATATTGCTAATACCGATAGATACTCACATTTTCATAGACATTATTTGCCATTAGAAATCAGGAGGGAAAATTATGTAAAGGTTAGGGAACGTATATTTAACTCTGAATTAAGTCCAAAACCTGTTTCGCATCGTATTTTAAAAATTCGAGAGAGATTCGCCAATCGTCGAAGAATGAGACGTTATATAATAAATTCTATTAATCGAGCCAATTCACATGAGAATGATCCTCGTATATTCACTGATGTTATAGTTGGGGGAGTTCAATTAAGGGGTTTACTGGATACAGGTGCTTCCGTCAGTATTTTAGGTAAGGGTTGTAGGGAACTCATGCAGGACCTGAATCTGAGTATTCTACCAATTTTGATCAATGTGACAACGGCTAGTGGTCAACAACATAGAGTACTTGGTAAAGTAAAATTATCCATAAAATACAAAGACCAACAACGCACAATGCTGTTTTATCTTTGCCCAGATTTAGAACAGGTTTTATACTTAGGCATTGATTTTTGGCGGGAGTTTGATTTATTACCTGAAATTTTGAATATAGATGAGATTAAGATGCAGAATGTGGAACAGGATATGAAAAAGGAAGATTATGAATACAGATTAAAGCCTCATGAACTGACTATGACGCAGAAATCACTATTAGAAAAAGTGATAGATAAATTCGGAACATTTGAGAAGAACGGATTGGGATGTACCACCCTGGAAAAACATAGTATAAAATTAGTAGATGGGGCAGTCCCTTTCAAAGATAGGCATTACCCCATTTCCCCGGCAGTGCAAGAAATCACTTATAAAGAGATAGATGAGATGTTGCGATTAAACGTAATTGAGGAAAGTCAGAGCCCTTGGAATAATCGGGTAACTATTGTCCGTAAACCCGGAAAGAATAGATTTTGCTTAGATGCAAGAAAACTTAATAAACTGACAGTTAAAGACGCATATCCTCTACAGAACATAGAAGGTATTTTGGGAAGAATTGAGGAAACGTATTATATAAGCAGTGTAGACTTAAAGTATGCCTTTTGGCAGATAGAACTCGAGGAAAATAGCAAACAATATACTGCATTTACTGTCGCAGGCAGACCCCTGTATCAATTTAGGGTTATGCCATTCGGACTCTGTAATGCTGCCCAAAGACTCTGTAGGTTAATGGACAGGGTGATTCCGCAGAATCTGAAAAATAATGTTTTTATATATTTGGACGATCTATTGGTTATCTCAGATACGTTTGAAAATCATTTGAAACTACTCGAGGAAGTTGCATTGTGTCTTAAAAAGGCCAATCTCACAATAGGTATGAAGAAATCGAAATTCTGTTTCCAAGAGATTAAATATTTAGGTTTTATTATTGGGGGAGGCATACTTAAAACAGACCCCGAAAAGGTTCAGGCCATTAAAATGATAAAACTACCTAGAACGACAAGGGAAGTTAGAAGCTTCTTGGGTACTGCCGGTTGGTATAGGCGGTTTATTAAGAATTTTGCTACTATTTCTGCTCCTTTAACAGACACGTTAAAAAAATCAAAGAAATTTGTAATGACACCTGAGGCGACTGAATCATTCGAGGCACTAAAAAAGGCTCTAACAACAGCACCTGTATTGAAACATGCCGATTTCAAAAAACGATTTTTTATTCAATGCGATGCTTCCGAATATGGAATAGGTGCTGTACTTTTTCAAGTGAATGATAATGAAGAGGAACATCCAATAGCATTCTTTTCCCAAAAACTTAACTCATATCAGAAAAATTATACTGTGACCGAAAAAGAGTGCTTGGCGGCAGTAATGGCCATTAAAAGATTTAGGCCTTATGTTGAATTAATGCCATTTACTGTGGTCACTGATCACGCCAGTTTAAAATGGCTAATGTCTATGAAAGATCTAAGTGGGAGACTAGCGAGGTGGTCTCTTCAGCTCCAAGCATATAATTTTGAAATAGAACATCGTAAGGGATCTGAAAATGTTGTAGCGGACATGCTGTCCAGGGCTCACCAAGACTGTGAAGTAAACGAAATCAGCAAAGAAGAAATGCTGGATTTTGAAACAAAAGAATTCGAGAGCGAGGAATATCAAGAAATGGTTAAAAAAATAGAAGAAAATTATGATAAATTACCTGATCTTAAAGTGGTTGATGGCCTTATATTTAAGCGAACATCATTTGAACAACAATTAGGGGAAGAATACAATTGGAAATTATGGATTCCAACAAATATTACTGCAAACATTATAGAAAATGCTCATTCTAAGAACACCGCGGCGCATGGAGGCATTACAAAGACCTTAGAGAGAGTTAAACGTTTTTTTTATTGGCCTGGAATGACTATGCAAATTAGGAATTATATAAAACACTGCCAAATATGTAAGGAAACTAAACCCTCCAATCAAAGATTGATGCCTGAAATAGGGAAAGAGGTAATAACCGAACGACCGTTTCAGAAGCTATATATTGATTTCCTGGGCAAATACCCAAGATCTAAGAGCGGAAATTGTTTTGTTTTTGTAGTTGTAGATCATTTTACCAAATTCACATTTTTGAAGGCTATGAAGGATGCTACCACAAACAACGTCGTGGAATTTTTGGTACACGAAATTTTTCATAAATTTGGTGTGCCGGAAATTATTCATAGTGATAACGGCCCCCAATTTACGTCAAAAGGTTTTCAAAGTATGATAGATGCATATAAAATTCGTCATTTGAAAACTGCGGTGTATTCCCCACAGTCCAATGCGTCGGAGAGAGTTAATCAGTCCGTCTTGGCTGCAATAAGGGCGTATCTCGATAAAGATCATAGGGACTGGGACATGTATTTGAGCGAAATTGAGTGTGCATTGAGAACATCCATACATTCCGCAACGGGATTTACTCCTTTTTTTGCTCTATTTGGATTCCACATGTATTCCAGTGGACTGGATTATAAATTAGCCAGAAAATTAATGTCTTTGACTGACCACGAGCTGTCCAGTTTTAATCGAAATGAAACGTTAGAACTTATTCGAGAGAAAATTAGGAACAACATGCATTTGTCTTATGAGCGGAGCGCTGAAAAATATAATAAAAGGGCCAGGGTAGTTAAATTTCGTCCTGGGCAGGAAGTTTATAGAAGAAACACTGTTTTGAGTGACTTCAGTAAAAATATTAATGCTAAGTTTTGTAGAAAGTTCTTAAAATGCAGAATTCTTAAACTGATTGGAAATAATATGTATGAGCTCGAATCTTTGGAAGGAAAACCAATAGGTGTATATCACGCCAAAGATATAAAAGTATAGAAAGATCATTGACAGGGCCTAAAATCTGTGATACTATTTTTCAAAGGTGCAATATTAGAATTAAGAGGCTTTTATACGTGACGAATTAATGTTGTGTGTGCTGTCTCTATGTTTATGTATTTTGAAAGATGTACCTGATTTATGGAATACGTTATGACTCTTTTTTTTTAGTTTATAAATTTTTATAGTGATATATTTTTTTTATTATTTTGATCAAATTATACATACCTTAGTTTAAGATTTTTGTGCAATATAAACGCGTAGGAATTATCTGGGATCTACATATATCACTTCCAAGTAGTGCAGTCCTCCTGGATGTATACCTGAATGGGAGTATAAAATTGTCACAAAGTAAACTCTTGGATATTGAAATAATAATAACTTCCCTAAATTTGTCACTATTCCCTAAAGTTGTCACATTAAACTGCCTCACAAAATCTCGGATTAGATCAAATGTAACCAATTTGATACGGAAATATATGATCTGTCACTATTGAATATAGTCTGAAAGCCCGGCTTATAAGACGTCAGGGTCATGGGAGTTCCCCACGTTGGATGCAGCAACCGCACACCGTTCTAAACAGCGATGCCTCGTTAAGAACGGAGTTTTGTTGCGGTCCCCCCCCCCCACTAAAGATACGCCACTGGGGGTTAAAAAAAAAAAAAAATTTTTTGCATGGCGGAACCATGGGGAGAATGATTTTTTTTTTTTGTTTACAAACAGCAAACGGCGGGCTCATTGACCATTAAGAACTGTCCGGCCGTTTCTTTTAATATGACATCGGCGGGCTCATTGACCGTTAAGAACTGTCCGGCCGATGCATTAATGGAAAAATATATATATTAGGGAATGGAGCTACAATTGTGGGCCGAGCCAATTTCAGGTCCACCCCATTCCGTGGCTTGGCAACCTGCAAAAGGAAAGGAGAATTAATATTAAAATTTAGTGGAAAGAGGAAAGATACAGCTCACTAATAACCTCAGGAATGCCGTCAAGATTGAAGGGAAAAATCTGAAAATAAATAGATTAGTAAAGTAAATTTATTTCAATACTTACCCCGCGTGAATTTTCTTCATGTGTTTTGGTCATCAACATATGTTTTTAAATGTGTACTAAATTACTTATTGTTTACATGGTCGTAAATATAAATTTGTGTGGTGTTGCCAGATGATGTGGTTAATAGTATACCGTGAGAAATATAGTAGTAACGAATTATGAATGAATTTATTAGTTTTTTTTTTATTTTTGTTTTTCGTGAACCGGGTTATGATTTATGAAAATGAGAGAATTAATGAAAAAGGACAAATTATTGAACCATATGAAGGTAACAACTATCTGTCTCATGGTTTAACCGCTTTCAGCCATATTTTTTTTTTGTCTTTTTTGGAAAGAAATAGTCTGGAAAGGGAAAATGTAGGGATAGAACAAAGTTTAGTTACTGGATATAGAGTCAGATTGTGATTAAAAGCCAAACAAGAAGGTTGGAAACCATTTTTGATAAACATTCATATATATATCCGAAAAGTTCAACAAATTAGTTAAAAAGAAAAGAAAATTCAATAAGGAAAAGAAAGCAAGGAAACATAGTTTCTATTATTTTTTTTTATTAATTGTGATTCAATAGAAACGGTGTGTTATATAAATAAATTACTTCAAGGAGAGGAAAAACAGGAACAAAGGAAAAAAATAGTACGTATTAGATATATTAGAATTAATGATGACTTTGTATTGAATAGTTTGATATATTCTTGTTTAATCAAGTTATAGATTTATCCTTGCCAAAGGGAAGAAAAAACAACCGAATGGTGAGGAGTTCACTAAATATCTCCAGACTCATAGAGGGAAGAATTTTTTTTGTGGGAGATCAAAAATAATTTTTATGATCGCAAAAAGAAGCATCAAATTCCTAACCTCCAAGCTGTAAAAGTAAGATAAGTGAGGTATTCCTGCGTTCCTGAAAGCAAGTAAGACCAAATATTTAAAGATTTTGAATGAATATATTTACATAAAAAAAAGTAGCAAACTAAAAGACAAAAAAAAAAAAACAATCGGGAAAATAATTTAAATAAATAAAAAAAAAAAAAGAACCAGTGTAATTAGGTTATAGATATTAATTTTTTTTAATTTGATTAAATAATAGGTACTAAGAAATTTAAGATTTTAATGTTTATGATTCATTAATTTTATTATTTTTGTGAGGAAAAGAAAAAAAAAAATATATAGAAGGTTATTAAAACTCGGTATGAATAAGTGTGTATACACATATATATATATATATATATCTATTTAGTTGGTAACTTTTTCCAAGCGATACAAACTAATAGCCAAACATCTACGAGATAGGTTTTAGGGAGCTCCTTCAGGCCTGAAAAAAAAATAAAATAAAAAAAAAAAAAAAAGGAAGGAAATAACGATCTGTTTCCGTAGTTTTTGTGAACTTGGGGAATTGACTTGCCAACTTGGCGTTTTTTTTTTTGTAATAATCACCTTATAATTTTTTTTTCTTCGTCCAAAGTTTTTCAAACTGTAATTAATAAAGTTCGTTGTTTTATTTTATATTAAGTGTATTTTTATATAGTGTGTTATTTTGAATTATTTTTAGATCATTAAGAAGAACAAAAAAAAAAAAAAAACTAGAAATCATTATTTTTTTTTTTGTTTCAACAAAGATCCCATAAATTGTTAAAGATTCAAAATTAAAGGAAGTAAAATAGTAGAAAAATAATTTTTAATAATTGGTAGTAAAGGAAATATATATATAGAATTAAAATTAGTAATAATAAGAAAATTAGTTATATTTTGTAAAACAGGGCACTTAGAAATAACTAAATAAATAATAATTATCGGTATAAAAAGGAAATAATATGGCTTGGTAAATAATACTCAAAGAGGGGATGTTGCAATAGGGTGAGTATGTGATGGATAGTAGCGGAATTGGGGGTCGAATAAAGAAATAGATAATGAGGACTGTAACGACCATGGTAGGGAGGGCGACTGGAGGACTACACCTTCCTCCCGTTCTAAGTGTGTTAACCATAGATCCATTTTCTTTTATTTACTTTATAATTGGTATGTCCTTTGGGGCTAGGGTCGAGGGATTGAAACACGCCTAGAGAACTAAGAGCTAGCTGCCAGTTCCCCTAGTGCCCTTTTGAGGTCACATAACAAATATAAAGGTTGCTGCCCAACGTTTAAGAATTTGAGTTCTATAGTTGATACATAGAATAGCATGAACAAATAGAACTTTTGATATTTTCGATTTTAAATAGTAGATTTTTCCTTGTTGTTATAGTCGGCTTTAATACTATTGTTTTAAGTTTTGATATATTTTTCGGAAAACAAATTATCGATAAATAATAGTTTATTTAGTCCGTGTTTGACAATAGAAAAACACAGAAAAACAGTTTGTTTTACCTTTAAAATTTAATATCAATTGTGAAGCTAATCATGATTTGTACCATTAAAATATAATATAAGCTGCTCGTTGAACTCACCCGAAAATGTGAATCGCTGTCACATACATTCGAAAGTACAAGGATATGTCTATCTATGAATCAACAGTCCAAAAAAAAAAAAAAAAAAAAAACATTTAATTAATTTTTTGTTTAAAAACACTTCAACTTTTTAAAATATATATGTATATTATTTTTAATTGTATTTACCGTTATAACACAATCTAAACTAAATTTGATCTGTGACAATGATGACAGAGATGCCAAGTTGATTTTATATATATACAATACACACAGAAATTTCTAAGATAATAAATTTATTATTTATTCTTATACTTAATTCATGTTCTATAAATACGATTTTAAAATAAAAATATATATATTTGGTTCTTATTGAAATTAAGTTTGGTTTAATTTTCATAAAGCACAGACTAATAACGTTTTTATGATATATATTATAGTGTAGGGTAATCATTAGGTTTATTGTGCTAACTAAACACAGCTTAGTTCTGACATTTGGTTTTTAATGAACACCACCACCAAAAAATGTCTACCTCCATTTGAATCTGTCTGTCAAAAGAAGAAAATTATACGATACGCGTAAAATGTAGAGAAAAATTGTGTGAAAAATAATTAATTTCTAACGAAAAATTACAAGAAAAATGAATTTTAATATAAAATCAATAATAAATTTTAATTTAGTATACAATTATTTAATAAATTCGAACGAATAAAGTGTTTAAATGTTAAAAGTTGGTTACATGACCCAACCCTAAAACCTAAAGTGGTAAAAATCGAAGTCGCAACAAAGAAAAAACAAAAAAGTAGGAAGTATATAATAATTTTTTCCTTATATTAAAATCAATGTAAAAGGTGCAATTACTATTATAAAATTATATAAAAGATAAAAATCTTACAAAATGGAGCTGGAAGAAAGTAATGAGTTCGCGTCCCTGGGAAAATGGAATTCGACTGGTGGCAATATACCCTTGGAAAATATGAAAATCGATGCTCCTATGGTAAATAATTATTACATTATTAACTACTTGAATGATTCATTGAATTAATAAATTTATTTTGCGTGTTATCTTTGTAAACATATACATAAGTGAATCAAATGTTAAATATAAAGCAAATTATAAATTTATGGCTTATCAGTAATCGAAATAGAAAAAAATATGATCCAAGAAAAGGGTCGTTGTCTTAATAGCATTTAATGCGTTTATTATAATTGGCTGTATTGATAAGATTATTATGAATGGTATATACAGAATTAGAGTTGGTTTTATTATTTTGCTACTTAGAATTTCCGTTTTTAATAGATAATGTAATTGTGTTTTAAAACTGCAGTTAGTATTTTTCAATAATTTGCGTTAATTAGATTAAATATTTTTTCTTTGTTTTTTATATATTTGTTTGCTGTTTTTTCATGTTGTATAATTTATGCATGTGTATGTGTTGAGTTTGATTTTTTCTCATTTACGCACTTTGCCCCTTTGTACCCCTTTATGGAATTTGATTGGCTGTGTTCATCACACTTCAACGCATCTGTTTAACCATATGTTCTTGACATGTGTGTGGGGTTGTGACTCCCCACTTACAACCTGTTGATATTTTGTTTGTAAACAAACTTTTTGTTGTTATTGTTTACAAAAAAAAAAAAAAAAAAAAAAAATGTAAATAAACAAAGAAATTGAGTTCATTAGCCATAACAAAAAAATACATCTACTTGTTGAATTTTCACTGAAAGTGCTGCTTTTTCTTACGGTTCATTGACCTCAAAAGCCGGTGATACTTTCTTTTTACCGGCAATTAGCACGTGATAATATTATGTATTTTCTTGCGAGGGTGTATATTATATATATGTTTTAGTTTCTTTGAATGAAAATGTAGTCTTACGTTATTCGTCAACTATAATATTTGTCTTTTTTATTATTTTATATATATTATATGTTATATAATTTATACTTTATTTATTGTATACGTTTTTTACAAACTGCATTTTTTATTACCAATAATTAACGGTACAAATACTATTTTGCAAATTATTCCAGATATGGCTGCTATGCTCTCTTTTGACATCAATAACATGGGTGACCTATATAACATTTTACAATTCTCGTTTGTTTGGAATGTTAATAACAAAAATAGCCAATCGTTGGTTTATAAAAGGAGCATATTTTAAAATTGGTTAGTATTAAACGTTAATATTTTAAATACAAAATAATCATTACAAATATATTGGTGTAAATTTCAGGATCTGTGGCCTTAAATCCTTTGGCGGGTAAAATAATGTTTCGTGATTTTGTTTATATCACCTATGATTATTCAGCGCGGATACAAGATGGTTATTTTATATTTCGATGGTGGCGTTCATATGTGCCAAAAGATGTATCAGAAGGTAAAATATAAAATTTTGCAGCTAAATTTCTTTAAATAAACAAAAATTAACTTATTTTACATTGCAGATTTATCTCATTCGGATACTAGATTATCAGTACAAATAAATGGCTCTGAATTGCATATATATAATCGTTCTGATTTATATGATGAATTAGAAAGAACATTTGGTTTAAAGCCTTCACTACTAATACCGGTAGTTAAACTTTGTCAGTTATTTAATGAGATTTATTTAAACATTTTTTTTTATTACAGACCGATTCCTTATCAACCGAAGAACGTTCGAAATTAAAAGAACATACTATGAATATGGAAAATGCTCGTCATAGCAAGCATCAAAGTGTTAAACATTCCGAAGCTATGAAAGCCACAACTTGGCGTGATCTCATACCTGTGATTAAAATTGATATATGCTCAGGACGTTTTGTTTTTGGCAATCGTCTAACACCTACAACACTTTCCATATCCATGGAAGAAGCTCACTGTACGTACAGTACAAAGCCCGCCGTTTGTCGTTTAGATCATTTTATGCATTTTGTTAAGGCCAATGTAGAAAATGCTAAAGTTATGTTTGCTCCTAGTCCAAAATACACAGGTCTTGTTGATGAGCCTCCACGTTATATGGGTGAAGGTTTTGTCGTGATGATGTCAAATCAAATGGATTTATATTTTTATATGGATGAACCCGGTGTTGTACCCGATGAACCTATACATATTACTTTAGCTAATGGTGATAAGGTTGAACCTTCACCACCGGTATTGGGTATAAATATAAAATGCCTTAAAGGTACAGATTTCAGTTATGGTCCATGGGCGGATAGACAAAGAGATCATTTGTTTAATTTTTTCTATCCGCCCGATTGGAAGGAAATGCAAGTAACACCTACACCTAAACCGGGAGAATTAAGAAGTTATCAATCGTTTGATGTTACCTTGTGTGTTTTAAATGAAGCTACAATAGATATTTTATTTTCTAAAGAGAAAGAAACAAATGCCATGCATATAACAGTAGGTCCTGCCTCATATGTTGAAGTGACGATACCTTGGGTGACACTATCAGATGGTTATACTTCTAAAATACAAGGTCAACTCTTTCATGTTGAGGCCACTACTTCACTGCAGTACAGAAGTTTAGCAGAATTCGAATCGTTGGAGTATAAAGTGCGCATACATTATCCCACAAAATGGAATGCTCCTCAAGATTGGAGCATAGCGCTGACGGGCTGTAAGGCCACAGCTTATATTGTCTACAAACATAAATGTTTCTTTCAAGATCTCATAGAAGATTGGGCTAGCAAAGCTAGACCTGATATTCTAACTTTTGTGCCATATACTTGTAAATTTAATATACTACTAAATGAATTTGAGATCTTAACTTTATGTAATGAATACAATTGGATTGATTGCTCCAGTGCCAACCAGGAAAATAATCATTTGGCATTTTGTGGGGATGTATTTGATATGAGTTTCGCCTTACCTTTTGATGACTTTTTGCCCAAGACAGTGACTTTAAAATTTTGGATTCACGGAGAAGGTTTAGATTTAAGTTTATATGTGCCAGAGGTGTCATCAACTAAACCCATTGTTTTGGCCATAGATGAAAATGCACGTTTACTAACACGAGGTGGCAAAGTTAAGACAAGACCAGAATTGTATACGAAAAAATGGCGCAAAATTTGCCAGAAAACTTCGGGTTGGATAGATTGCTGGACTGTTCCTATTGTGGCTCTCTCTATACAATATGTTTATCATCCGGTTCCACCATTGGGACCAGATCCTCAAGCCGATATTACAACACCTGAAAAAGAAGAAATTTTGCTCAGTCCTATGCGTATACCGCAGACACGAAAATCTCCCAATCAAAACTGGCAAAAGCCAGAACAATACAAATTTGATCCTGCCACTTTGCCAGCTGACCATGTAACTGTGGAACTTGAAATTGGTTCCTCTGTTCTCATGTGCTATGGCAATGTTTTAAAGAATTTCATAAATCTCAAGGAGAATATTTTTGGTGAAGATCAAAACTTCACCGACATGGAACAATCGAATATTAAAACAAAAGATTCGTCTACATCTCAACCCGTCAATCCAAAAGATCAATTGCTAGTAAAGGATAAAGATTTGGCAACAAAGTCTATATCAGAAGTTACTGTGCCGGAGGAAAAACAAAAACCTTTTGATCCTCGTTTATATAGACCTCTAGAGGTAATAGTATCAGTTATAATACATGACATACAGGCTCATGTTATGAAGAACTGTAATGAGAATGATCCTCCCTGTCCGGTGGTGTTAATAGAGCGTTTAGGTTTTGAAATGAATAAACGATATCATGAGACTACACTGCAGGTTTTAGTAAGTCCCTCCTATTTAATAACATCGGATACGGTGGTAAGACAAAATCGTGATAAACATATAAATCAAGGACATTTAATGTTGTCTGCAGTGCAAGTGAGTTAATTGAAAAATAAAATTAAATAAAATTGTTGTTAACAATTTAATTTACACCCTAAAGGTTCGTGGTCATGCCATGTTTAGCAATGAAGGTTGTGCTCTTGACGAAGACACCTTAGAATACTCCTGGTTGGTAGAAGTCCAGCTTGGTAAACTCTCGGGAAAACTAACACTACCACAACTATTCAATGTTGCTGTTGGCCTAGAGACTTTGGCTCTTTTAGCAGTAGATCCAGAAAATTGTCTTAAATCACCTAAAACTGTGCGTAATTGTCATCATGGGGTGCCGAGTAATCAATGTCCCCATACCAAGGAGGAAAATAAATATAAATGTCCATCGGCGGAAGATATAAAATACAAAATGACCAGAGTCTCAATAGATGCAGTAGATGTTTATCTAATAGAGAGTGGTACAGCATTACATGCATGGGTAAGAATTACTTTTGTGGATACTACAAGATAAACGATTAAATTTTATTTTTATTAATTCCCTTTAGATCTCCCCCATACGTTTGGCTAATTGTAATTTACATGGCCAACGTGTTAAATCCGGTATATCTGGATTATTACCTTCAATTTTAATAAGACTGTTTATGTTAAATGCTGGTTGTACATCAAATATGACAAACTCTTATAATACCAATACCACTGGTAGCAATAGATCAGGCAAAATACGACGTGCAGATCAAGATTCCGTAAAATCAGAAGTATACCATAATACACATCAACCTTACCAGGGCAAATCGAAACGTAGTTCTAATTCATTTTCACAAAGAAGAGATTCTCGTGAGGATGGTTCGCGTAAGTTACGTGATAGTTTTTCAGAATGTCGCAGACCTACAGCATATGATAATGAATTTTTTGAGAATTGGGTTGAGGTAGGCTGTACATCATTGGGACCCATACTTTTAGAAGGAGCCTCTGCTTTACCTATACCTGATCATAAATTACATTTGGTACAGCATAAGTATGTGTATAATTATAGTATTAAAAATGTATTTTTATGACTAAAGTAAAATAATTTTAGCTTTTTGCGTGAACATGATGCTAAAAACAAACGTTTGTGGTTTTTATGGTCGAATACCACAAATACGAATGCAGTCGGTGGTGTTGTTGATATATCTCGTTGTGGTTGTATTGGAGGCTGTGCCTTTTTCGGTAGTAATCGTAATGGTTTGAAATTTTTCAAACCTTCTGCTCAAGATTTAGTTGATAATTATAATGTAGCCAGATATTTGTAAGTAACAATTTTATATGAGTTTTAAATTATATGAGTTTTATATTTTTGTTGTTTAAAAATTTATTTTAGCATTATAAATAATAACAAGGATTATGGCTTTGGTGAAAGTATTTTGCATCAAGGACAATTAGTATTTCATACACCACCCTATAGTTTACACTCTGTATATCTACATGATTCAGCTGATTTTACCGGAAAGGTAAGTCAAATCAAATATTAAATTAATAAAAAAGATATATTAAATATATTATAATTTTCCTTTTAGGGTAAACTATATCGTCCTGCTGTAGCTGTTAATGGTAGTCTCAAAAAATCTGATTTAGCGGCAAAAGAAATTAATACTAAAATGAAAATCAGTGGAACTTCTACTCTTGAAAAAGACATGAATGGCCGTAAGTCTAGGGAAAGTATAGGTTCTCCTAATACTTTAGAGAGACGCAACAAACGTTATTCTACTACACGACAAACATCAGTAGAAGTACCTTATGCCCGCCTTTTAGACAGTCCTTCGAAAAAAGTATTACGACAAGATTCGACTGAATCCCAAGGTGTAGTCTATCGTCGTGGCTCTGATTCCAATAAATCGCAAAATAATACTTTACGTGTGTCGCCACCAAAAACTAGTATTTCTGATTCTCGCTTAACTGGTGAAGTTAATGTTGAAGATGAATTAGAGGTAAATCTGAAGAGATATATTTAAGAGACTTTTATTTAAATTTCAACTTCTTGTTTGTAGATACCTGATGAAATGTCCCATTCGGCTCCTCATTCTCATCCCTTAGAATTCGAAATTGCCGATATAAATATACAAAATCAAATGCCAGTCGATTTAACAAATGGAGATCATTTGACCCGCGAAGTTCAAAGAACTATTTCACTTACATCAGAAAATCCTTCTGAAATGTTTTTCTCGGCTGAAGAAGATATATCCAATATGATGTCTCAAAGAGGTTCCATTAAAAATCATAATGGTTCAATTATATTTTCGGGCAAAAAGAGATTTTCATCGGATTTAAGGTATTTAATATTTGTTAAATGCATTCACAGGAATGACAAATATCTTTACTAAATTTTCGATAAATTCCATATTTACAGAAAATTTTCGATAAATTTCTTATTTACAGAAAATTTTCGATAAATTTCATATTCAAAGAAAATTTTCCATAAATTTCATATTTAGAAAAAGTTTTCGACAAATTTCATATTTAGAGAAAATTTTCGATAAATTTCTTATTTAGAGAAAATTTTCGATAAATTTCTTATTTAGAGAAATTTGCGATAAATTTCAATTTAGAGAAAATTTTCGATAAATTTCATATTTATAGAAAATTAGTATGAAAGAAAATTAAATGAATTCTTTTCATATTTTTTTTAATACGAATCCTTTTTTTTCTTTCTAGTATTGGTAATCAAAATGAAAATGCTACCTTATCATCCCTAAATACTTATCGTAGTGATTTGGAAATACATGCTCCAGAACCAAATACAAAACCTCTAACAAAAAGGCCACAAAGTACTACTGAATTGGTAAGTTTTACAAAATCTTTTTTGTTTATCTAAAACATACTAAGTTTTCACACAAAACCACCTAATTAACAACATCCTAAAGAAAAAGCTTCACAATTTTTTATAATATTTATTTAAATAATTTAAAAATTCATATTTATATTGTATTATTTGTTTAATAAATGCTAAATTATTAATATAAAACTTAGCTTTTTATTTAAGAAAAATATCTTCCTTAAATTTCATTTGTATTTAAAACGAAAAAAAAAACAACAACTTCCAACTAATTTCTTAAACTTTTTTTAAAATCTTTTAAACAAAACTTTTTGCATGCTTTTATTATGTACATTACATAAACAATAATAATTCATCAAACAATTGTTATCACTAAAAAAAAAAAAAAAAACGAAACAAATTCAATTCAATTTTTCAAAAATATAAATAAATCCCATCAATTTCATAGAACGACGACGTCAGACGTATTCATGGTCTTGCTACACCAATCAGAAAACTAACAAATATCTCATCAAGACCTGAGTATCGACATTTTATTCATGATGTGAGTAGTTTTAAGTGTTTTCCAAACTAAAAAACAAAATCCTTTTAGATCTTTTACTATTTTAATTCTAGATACTGTTGAAAACTAACTTTTGTTTCTTTTTTTAAATAATATTTGGACTTGTAGTTGGAAATTAATTTATTAATTGGCTAATTTTTAATTAGACGTTTTGTTTATTTATTTATTTTTTTTTTTAATTTTTGTAATGAGTTTTTATTTTGTTAATAATAACTTTATAGATTTTTATTTGAATGCTGTTAAAATGTAACAATGCTTATAACAAATTTTATTTATGTAAAATATTAAAAAAAAGAATAATTTGTATAAAAATTGTTACAGTACTAATATAGATTTGAAGATTTTAGTTTATGTATGTACTCCTATATAAATGAATTCATGTAATTGTTATTTTTTTTAAATATTTCTGATTAAAATTTGTAAAATTTTGAAAAGAGTTTATATTTTCATTATTTTATTATAAAAGTATTTTGCATGTTTTTTTAAGATAGTCATAAATCGGTTGAATTTGACTATTTAAAAAAATTATTAAACTAGGTGCTTAATATTAATAATAAAAATTTTGGCTTAAGTAGAAATATGATTTTCTTTCAGTGTACATACTTTTAAGTAATACATGATTTCAAAGAAATTGATTAGGTATAAAATTGAAAAAGTCTTATTGTTAGAAAAATGTTCTAAGAAATATATTTGTAATATCAGTAGCTAAGGCGAGTAGGTACGGTATATCCGATTATGAAAAATAATACACCATTTGAAAGGTATTTATTTACAAACGATTTTAATATATTGAGCCTGTTTATAGAATCCAACATGGATTGGTTTTACAACATTTTCTCAACAAAACCAATAAATTGGGTTTAGGTATTCGATTTCTGATTATGAAATCCAACAATTGGATTTGAAAATTTAAATATTTTTATCTCTAGTTTATAAGGCGAATTTTAAAACAACGATTAAAGCCGTTCATTATTTATTTAAGAACATAAAAATGTAAGTAAAAATGTAATCCAAGTTGAAATTGTATTTGAATTTCGTTTTCAATCCAATTCGGATGAGGATTTCATAAACAGGCAGATTGTTTTTTTTATCTTAGTAGTCCTTCTAGCTATAATATAATGAAAAACAACATTTTTGCTAACCATAATTTTTTTTCTAACACACACTAGCTCCGAATGCGTTATTTGGAAATGTCTTTGCATCAATTTAGTTTTAGATTTTGGTTATACTTTAACAACAAGAAATACTAAATTTATCAAACTTTTGTGTATTCTTTATTTCAAAAAAGGTTGACTCAAGAGGCTCCTCATCTGGTACACCTTCACTATCATCTAACTCCTTTATCTCGGCCATGTCCTCACAGGAAGATGTTGCCTTGGTTAATCTACATCAACAAGTGAATAGACCTATTATCGATTCACCCCTATTAATGGCGAGCTATTTAAATCATTTGTCACAAGTTAAATGTTTTAATTGGACTTCTTGTTCCTTTCCATCTGGTTTGGATGTCTTTTCCACCCCTATGTTTAGTGAAAATGAAGATGGTGGTCTAACCTATATAGGCAGTAAAATGATACCCCATTTTGATTTATATTCATCGTGGCGTGAAATAAAAGTTGTGCCTAGATATGAAAATCAAACGGGAAGTAATAGTTCGGCTACATTTATAGGTGGACCTAAATCACACCCTTGGGATCCTAGTGTTCTATTGAAAGAAGAGGAGAATGATAAAACAACCAACGGTTTTGATGATGGTGAATTTATGAGTTTGCAGGCAGAAGGAGCGGCCTGTACTTCAGTGGTGGCTAGATTAAAGGGACAAGTTAATATATTTTTAACACCTTTATTGCTAGAAGGTTTACAAAGGTAAGTAGAATTATAATAAATTAGCTATAAATATTAATTTCTTTTTACTCTTACATGAGCTTGTTTTAGCTCTAAAACATCATCATTATTATTGTTATTTTGCTGTTCAATTTGAGGAAACGAATAATCTAATTGTTTTATATATTCTTCATTTATCAGATTCTAAAAATAGAAATATGTTTTATAAATATTTATCCAAATAATCCCAAAAGTTTTACCTTTTGATCTTCTCTTTTAGTTCTTTGATTTAGGTTTTGTTCTTTTGTGTAGTAAATTAAATCTTTTTTATAGTTTTGAGGCTTACAATTACAATTGCAATTATTTTGGTCTGAATTATAATCCATGCCATTAAATTCTTGTTTATCATAATCATAGTCATTTGCAGCCTCCTCAACTTTAGTATTTATTAAGCTAGCAAAAGATTTGAAATTTAATTTTAATATTATCAAGATTTGGTTAATTTTTACCTATCTTCTAAGTAATTAATTGCTTGATAATCAGCAGCATCAATAAATTTTTGTAAAGTATTTAAATCTTTTAAAGATAAATCACTTAATGCCACTTCAAGTTCTTTATCCGTAAGATCTTTTGTAATATCTGAGTTATCTTGTTTCTGTAGATCCTTAAACGAATGAAAGGATTTAAATATAATTTATTAACTTGATTTGCTTAAAAATTATTTACCATATCATCAAAATCAATTTGACCTTTTACCATGACGGATAATATGATAAAAATTAATGCAGAAAATTTATTTTTTTCAAGCTTAAACATTTTTTATTTTAATTTGTTTCTTTTTATAGAAATAAATACTTCAAATTTTTTTATTTTTGTTTTTTAAATTTCAGAATGGTTGAAGCTGCCATACCGACATTTTCGAATATGCACTTGTTAACTGTGGTGAATTATATACACTCTTCATGTATTGCTAAAGTTAAAAACGATAATATTTTGAAACGTGATCAATCGTTAAGTTATTGGTCACAAGTTCATTCAAATTCTAAACGTTCAACAACAGAACGTAATTTATTAGGTCCTGGTGATTCTTTCTTAAGTGATGTTTATGAGGAAAGTATTTCAACCAAGACTCAAGGTTTAATTGTTTTACCTAAAGTCAGCATAACTATGCTGCAATCATCTATAATCGAAGAGGTTATTTCAGTGGCAGCATTGGATAATGTACAGGTGAGTGTAGGATATATTTTATTATCTAAGTTCCTATGTCAAACACAAAACTTGTTGGAATCATTTAATACTTAAAAATCTATATATTTATTTTTTTTTTGTAGGATCTTAGTTGTGTATCCCTGCTAACATTCTACATAGAAGGCGTATCAACTAAATTCCATTTGGGTAAAACTACTCGAGCCTCAATGCACAATGTCTATATACAACAGACAGTGCAGTCTGGTAATAGCAATAAAAAAGGTGGCATAATGAAAGGTACCAGAGCTTTGCTTGCCCATCTATCATCACAATCACGTCCAGATAATGTCCAGGGTGAACCCATACTAATCGAAACGTCCGAAAAACAACTTGAAGAATTAGTTATTACTTTAGATGTAGGTAGGGCACATGCTCAGCTAAGACGTTTAAAAACTGAAAGTACCACGGGACAAGAATCTCCTATTATGGTTACGGCCATACCAGAACCCAAGAGTAAAGTTTTATTTGAGTGCCTAAAAATGACAGATAACACCGGAGCTGATAGCATAGGTTATATAATGTTTGAGTGTGGTTTAGAAGGAGTAGGAGTTAAAATCGTAAAACGTTCACATTTTGAAAAATCAGAAAATTCTAAAGAAGAGTTAGCTGAAATGGCGGAAGAGGGTTTGAATGAGTTGGTGGAAACAGCTACAACAACTGCTACAAATAATCCTCAAATTGATGTATCAGCTACTTCAAGAGCCGAAGCAGCCTGGCGTATGTTAACCAAAAAACCACCCACACCCAAGACACCCAAAGAAAAATTCCAAACTGCCTTGGAAAATATCATAGTAACTGAACGACCCGAAATTAATACGGAAAATCGTAAATCTACACCCAAACCACCAGATGATGATATTGAGAAGGGTAAACTTAATGGCCAAAAGAAACAAGAAGGTTTTGATAAAGTGGCCAATAAGGAAAATGATAAAACTTCTTCATGTGTTATTGAATTGAAATCAGTGTGGTTAAATTTCGCCGCACCTCCATGTGTGCCTATAACACGAAAAATTGATTTGACACGTTTAGATTGGAATCTCTTGAGTACTGCATCACCAGCAATAACAGCTTGGATGAATCCTAGCAATCGTTTGGCTATTAAAATTGTATCGTTACTTAAAGCTTTACATTCGCGACAAACTGCCGTGGCAGCTTGTTTAATGTCTGATGCATTGGAAAATGAGAAAATACAAAGAAATCCAAAAATGAAGAAGGTAATTTTAGATACTTTTTTTAATAAATATAGTTTAACGAGCGTATAAGCCTGGCAATGTATGGAAAAATAATAGAATAATAATAAAAATGCAAAGAAATTCCATAATCATAAAAAAAAAACAAGTGTGAATGTTATATTCGGCTTGGCCGAATCTAAATACCCACCATCAACTTTTTAAAATTTTATGTTTCCGACTTTACATTGGTCCTTGAACTATTTGAACTTAATTTCGTTGAAGTTTCACGTTATATGGGAGGTGGGCGGACCACGCCCATTTTTGGTTTCCAAGTTTACATTGATCCTCAAACTATTTATACAAAATTTCGTTGCTGTTCATGATTTAGAGCCCTGCCCTGCTTTCAACAGACGGACAGACGGACGGGCATAGCTAGATCGACTCAGAATCTAACCAGAACTCAGAAAATATATACTTTGTGGGGTCTTAAATGATTCAATCGACATGTTACACGCAATGACAAAATTAATATACCCCCATCTTTTTGGTGGTGGGTTTAAAAAATAGAAGAATAGCATTTGGATACCTTTTCTATCCCTAATCAAAGTTAAAGATTTGAAGCTTTTCGAATCTGATGGAATAAGAGTGATTAAAGTATTAAAGTAGTAAACTTTTTAAAACAAAAAAGAAAAAATCGACGTAATTTGTAAAACAACGAGTATAGCAAATTAAAATTTCTTAAAACCAAACAGAATTACAAAAAAAAAAAAAAAAAAAGTATCTCCGCTCCCTGATAGAAAGATATAGCTCCGTTAGGATTTGCACTAAATAAGCGGGGTTTTTCTAAATTCAGGTAGTTATTTTTTTAAATAAATTTTTATTTTACAGAGTCGTTATGCTAACAACTATACTTTATTATCGAAAACTCTGCAAGAGGATCCAAGTTGTCAATTGTGTTTCATTATGCAAAAACTAGTGCTGGATGATGGTGTACAAAAAGTAGAGCGTATCTTTAAACAAGGAGATATACCACATCTAAACACCTTAAGACAGGTTTGTATAACTATCTTAATCATTTTAACATGTTTTTAAAATCCACCTTTTGTTCTCAAACAGGGTATTATCGTTTTGAGTCGTCAATGGAAAAATACTTTATATAATCCCATACTATTCGAACATCAATATAAAAATAAATTAATAAGACCTATCAATGTTACGTTTTCTTTCCCCCAAACCGAAGAGGAAGTGGATGATGGTGAATGTGAAGGTGATAATGATATGGGACCCTATGCCGGTGTTGGAGATAATCCAGAAGAGAGTGAGAATGCTTTATTACTTGGGCAAACACAGCATCATCGAAATCATATTGGTATTCTTTTGATTAACGCTTCGTTTTTTGAACAGAACAACAATTTTCTTTATTTCTTTAAACTACTTCTAATTCTGTTAACTGTTTATGACTATGTTTTGGCTGCTATAAAACAAACTTTCTATTACGTTGCCTGTTCAACAGAGAAAAGAAAATTGGTTTTTGTTCAAAAATTATCCTTTGTTTTAACCAACAAATTAAAATTTTTGATTTAATTTGATTTTGGTTTTATTATTTTTTTTTAAATTTAAACAAAATTCTTTTTTAGTTTTTTATTATTTTGCTAAATGCTCATGCATTTTCAGCTTAAGGTTTTTTATTGCATACAGTGTTGTACCAGCTTTATTAGATTGATTTTGGCCTTAACACTTTTATTTGTTTTTTTGTAAAGTTTTTTATGTTTGCAAATATCTATCTATTTGTGTGTGCTCATGATAAATATCATTTAGATCTGTTAAATGTTATATGTATGTTATTATATGTATATATGTTTTATGTGTATCTATATGTTTTATTTATATAAAATGTTTAATGTTTTTGTGTACTTTTGTATATTTATGTACCTTTCTATATGTAGTGTACTTTCTTAAATATTTTACTGTTAAAAGCCTTAAGCTGAGATGCAATTTTTTTTATTTAACTTAAAAACTCGGCTAAAATATTGTCTATAATTTCAATATTTTTGCCAAGAGTTTGTTTTGATTTTTTTTTAACTTGAATATATTATGGTAATGTATTCAATTTATTTTATTTTAATTTGGAGAGAAATTTGGTTTGTTATAAATATGAAAACACGGAAAGAAAATAACACGGAAGAATTTTATAACATGTTACACACATAAACACCCACCTACATATGTGTTTTGTTTATGGAAATGCACCTTTATGAAATATAAAATATCTAGATTTGCTACAGTTTGTGTAAAATAGTTTGTGTAAAATATGAATTGATTTTTTATATTTTGTTTGTTCTGAAAATGTTAATGTTTTTTAAAAATTCAAAACCTTTTTTGCTAGAAACTTTGAAAATTGTAGCAGACCTGATAAATTATTAAGCAAATTCCAAAGAGAAATAATAATATTCAAAGAAATTTTAAAATTAGCAATTTTATTAGATTTTAATATACAATATTTTTCAAAATTTTGTGTTTAAGTTGTGTATTGAGATGAATGTAAATTTTTTTGGAATTTGTTGACATATTTATAGCACCAAATACTTGAAAAGATTGTTAAACATATTTTTTAATTATAAAAAAAATATTTTGAATATTAACTTCATTTTAATATAGATTCCACCCAATTTGGTTTGGGTTTTACTACAGATGACGTTTTACATGGAGGTCATAGGTCAACATCTACATCACCCAATATTCATCTAAGCAGGAAGGGGTAAGTTTTTTTTTCACAATTTAAAATTACAGACAACATATTACCGCATTTGTTTTATACAGGGACCGTATATATTTTTTTATCATAAAAGTCAGAGGATAAAATTTATTTTGTGATTTTTATTTTTTCGAGTGGAAATTAGTTATTTTCTGATTTTTCTTATATTGAAAAAAGCATTGTAAAACACAAAAATCTCCTAAATGAAAAAAAAAAAAAAACGAGAAATCATGATACCCTACACCATTGTTGCATCAAAATTCGGGGAAGACTTGAAGGTCAGTTGTGGACCGATACTCATATTAAGTGTAAAATAAAAATACGAATACAGAATATTACTTCGATACTAACATTTAGACTTAAATGAACTTATATGTAGACATTTGTATGAAAGAAAGAAAATTGTGTGCCAAATTTCATTAATTTTTGTTCAAAATTGCGACCTGTAGTTTGATTTACGGACAGACGGACGGACATCTAAGCCGTTTGGTATAAATTAAGGTGGGTCTTAGACCAATATTTTTGGGTGTTACAAACATCATACCCTATGGTAGTGTAGGGTATAAAAACGCCAAACAAAAAGCAATCGCCAAAATAAAAAAAATAAAAAGTTTTAGCAATTTTTCGTTTTAGCGATTTTTTTCGTGGTGGCAATTTTTTTAAATAATTTTTCTTCGTTTTAGCGTTTTTTTAATTAATGATGATTTTTTCGGTTTTTTACATTTTTTTTCATTATGGCGATTTTTTTTAATGTTTGCAATTTTTTTATTTTATCATAGCGTTTATCCGATTTCTTTCATTTTGGCGGTTTTTTTCATTTAGGTGACTTTTTTCGTTTTGACGATTTTTATTATTACTTTGGTAATTTATTTTTTTACCTCTTCATTCGGGTGTGCCATACGGATCTGTGCTTGGTCTAATTTTATTTATACTTTATTATAATGATCTCCCTTCTTTAATCAATTCAACTATATGTAAGATCATTTTTTATGCTGATGATGTTGCATTGCTATTTAGTTGCAGTCGTGATTTTCCAGACGTTTTGAAAAATATATTATTACTGTCCACAAACAGTTTCTGATTGGGCTGCATTTAATTCGATGTCCATTAATGGGTTGAAGTCAAAAGCAATTGTATTTAACCCATTTGACCGTTTTAATATTTGCTTGGATATTTTTATTGATGATATACGGGTTGAATTTTTAAATCAGATAAGGTGCTTGAGAATTATATTAGATAATAGGCTTAACTATGATTCACATAATGATCAAACTATTTCCAGAGTACTAAAGCATGTAAACGAAAAATGTTTTAAATTTTCAATTGCATATATTTAAGCCAAAGTATATAGTATTGGAAATATTATATATATATATATATATATATATATATATATATATATATATATATATATATATATATATATATATATATATATATATATATATATCAGTCAACGAAATATCTTTAAAAAAAAAAAATGTAAAATGTAAGAAAACTGTGGACATTTATTATAGGTTTTATAAAATTTACAAAAGTTCTTAAAAAATGGTGTGAAAAAAGTGTCAAAAAAATTTTTTTTTTTCTGAATTTTTACAATTTTTATATTTATTTAGCGATTGATAATTTTAAACAAGAGTAATAAGCAGTCTCTAGTTTTATAAAATTACAACATTTTTGAGACCCTTTATAGGTACTTAAATATTTACATTTGAAAATGTAAATTTTTTTTTCGTTTTGATGCTTTATTAACATTAAGGAAGATTCAATATACTAACGTATTTTAACCCCATATAATTAGATTTAAGTTGGCTTATTCTTTGCTTATGTCTCAGATTTTGTATGGACTTTAAGTTATTTCAGGCACTATTGCTACAAGCTTGTCACGAATTAATCAAATTGTGAAAACGCTTGTTCGTTTTATCTACAATGTCAAGCGTAGGGAACATATATCTCTATACGTTAAGAGTTTTTTGGGATGTTCATTTGTAGATTTTATTAAGTTACGTAGCTTAATTCACTTTTATAAGGCAATGAGAGTTAGTTTTCCATTACCTTTTACCTTTAGCCGATCAACAAGAAATCCTCAGATTTGTATTCCAAGGATTGCTAATTCCTTCTATGAAAGATCTTTTTTAATTCGTGTTGCTCGTTGCTGGAACAACTTACCAATTGAGTTGCGTATTTTTTCGCACTGAAATAATACTTTTCGTCTAAAACATTTTAGATTTTTTAACAACGATGAGTCTTTATAATAATTTTGATATGATGTCATAAACTAATTTAATTTAGAAACAACTCTTTAATTTGTAATAAAATTTTAAAATAATTTAACTGATTCCAAGATGGAGTTTTGCAAATAAATGTAGCTAGCTTATAAAGGGTAATGAAAGTCCATAGTTAATTTTTATTACAAGAGTATAATTTGTAAAAGTTAATGTTGCTATTAATTTTGAGCTTTTTCGAGAAGCTGCTTTTTTATTTATATCTTTGCATTATGGTTAAGGAACCATTATAATCAATAGAACTAAAGAACAATTCGTAGTTAGTACTAAGTAATATGTAATTTTTGGCCTTGAAGGCTTTATATTGCTTTTTTTTGCGATTTTTTTTTGGTGTTTTACAATACTATTTATTTTTCGCGCTTTGATGTTTTTTTTTAATTTTTGCTTTAGTTTTTGGTTTTGGCGATTGTTTTCATTTAGGCGACTTTTTTTATTTTGCCGATTTTTGTTGGTGTTTTACAATACTATTTTTCTGTACAAGAAAAATTTGAAAATAACTTTTATATTACTTGACAAAATAATTTATTTTAGTTCAAAAAATCCGTATTCATAACCATCAATTTGATGTATTTTAATCAGTTTTCCGATAGTTAATTATATAAGCTTTTTTTTTTTTATAATATGTCTAATCCCAACAAACCAAGAAACGATACAGTATCATTTATGATATCATAATTTTAAATTTATATGATAAAATATCGAAATTATATTTTCCTTAGAAAAAAACTTCAAACATTTTCAGGAAAATTAAATTAAATTGAAAATTTTTGTATCAAAAAAATATTTTATGTTATGTTTTATATGCGAATTGATTTTTTACAGCTAAAATTAGTGTAATTGCAAAAAATTAACGCGTATAAGATGAAGAAACCAATATCAGCCCGGATTTAAAGGGGGACTTGTATTCGGATTGCAAAAGTTTCGTATTACATGCAAAATGATTTGGAGCTGTATGAACATTGGTTTATTATGGCTATTTTATTAATTTTTGAAAACATATTTATAATATTATATATTGATCCAATCTTAGCATATATTTGTGTATATATTTTGCAATATATTGCTAAACTATCGCGCTGCTTAAATTTAATGATATCATTACTAATATCGTTATTTTCAAAAATTATGATATCATTTTCGAGTGTACCTTTTAGAAAGCAACCTATATCATTTTAGAATTATAAATGATATCATTCTCGGGTTTCTATATCACCGAAATGATATCGTAATGATATCATTACGATATCATTTGGTTTGTTGGGATATCAAACAAAAAAAAAAAAAAAATGTCTATTGTCTTTTTTTTATTAATCTCATAAACATAAATTATGGTTTTGGATTTTCATCTTATTCACGAATAGAAAAAGTGTTAGCAAATGTTCGCAGTATTCTCATGGCAATTCCTCCCGTTCTAGCATACAAATGCTGCCTATTATATCGGGTTTGGTAGACAAACAGGTGCCTGAAATTGGTAGGTTTTTTATTTTTTTAACGCTTTTTTAAAATAAACATTTTAAAACTTATACACTTTTAGAATATGGTGCTCTTCAAGAGGGTTCTTTAAGTTCTACAAATTCTGTGAACAGGTTTTGGCTGGGTAGTGATAATCAAAAAGAGGATTTATACTTTTGGATGGCTAAACAACAGGATAATAATAAAAAGAAGGATACATTTGCTAAGGAAGAAATTTTAAGACCTAAACCAGTAAATACTTTACCAGGACAAGCACAATCACGTCAGGGCATTATGCAGGATTCAATAAAACTTTTAGATGCTCATTTGATTTTTGAACCATTGCTAACATGTTTGGGTGTAATGCCTCAACAAATGGTTAATAAATTTCAAAATGCTGGTAAGTAAGATATTTTTTAGTTATATATTGAATTTTAATACAAAAATTAATGTTACAGATATTTCTTCATTGGAAAACTTTGGTACAAATTTATCATTAATCGGTACATTTGATTCCATAAGAGTTGATATTGTAGTCTCTGAAGCTGGTGAGAAAAATAAAAATAAGCCTACAAAATTGCCCAGCAAAAAATCAAATGGTAGACCATCAATAATGATGGATACACCATTATTTTTGTGTGAAAGAGTTGGTATAGAATTGGAAGTATTAAAAATGTCCGATGGTATGGTAGATCAAGCTAGAAAAAATGTTATCTATATGTCACGCCGACAATTAAAGAAACATACAAGTACTGTTATAAACTTTTCCATAAACATAAGATTTATATCGCAACAGGTAAAAAAAAATTAAATATTTAAAATACAAAACTTGAATTTTATTAAGTAATTTAATATTTAGGTTAATATGCCCTTGTTAAGATTGTTACATCAAATTACCAATATGTATCAAAATGTTAAAGATGCTCAGCAAGAGTTTCATGATCAACCAGATATAAGTAAGAAATCAAATGCTAAAGATGAATATAGTTTGGGTAAGTAAATAATTAATAAGATAAGAAATTTAATTAACTATTATTTCGTTTATCAAATAGCCTCCGAACCTAATGATATCATGCCTTTTGGTTCAGTACCAGATCGTTTTGCCCATAATGAAAATTCCTCAGATGAACGCTATGATAAATTTAATGAACTGATGACTATGAATCATAATACAACAGGGTAATTGATTTCTTTCTGGTATTTATATAAAATAATTTATAACTTGTGATTATTTTAGAAAAATGCGTGCTGCTGGCCTGGGACCTTTAATCCAACTAACACCCTCGCCTAGTGCTAAAAATCGTCCTCAATCTTTTGCCCAAAAACTTAGATCAACTGGCAAATCGGTGAAGGGTAAATTGGGCTATACCAATCTCAATGAATCGAGCTCCTCACCTTTGCGTGATAGTCCTACAACCTCGGTGTCCGAGCATCATATGTTTAAAATGTCTTTAGAATCAAAGGCTTCATTAAATGGCGCTTGTGCCACTAGTGTTAGTGGTGATTATAACACTATTACTAAAAATGGTTTCAACAATCTAATACCTCCTTTACTGGAAACACCAAATTGTTGGAAAACTATATATTCATTATTGGAATTATATGGTACTATGCCGGAGACCAAAACTGTACAACAGAGAATATCTTTAACAAATGAAAAGAAACCCTTCGCCTATAATCGTCAAGATACTCGTAATGATGAAGATGATTTGACAAGTGCTCCTACTCCTTTGCCTCAACACAAGGAACTTTTCGATAGTATATCACAAGAAAGAACTCGACTGATAGTGTTTGGTGTGGCTAAAATTCACAAGACACGTTTGTTGGCTACTTTAAGTGGTTTGAAATTGGAAGCAGAAATTACTACATTAAATGGTTCAGCTACTTGGCGTAAAAAAGCTAGACCAGTATCATTGGAATGTTCTCTAACAGGACAAGTGGGTAGAGCAATGATTGTTTTGTTGGAGGGTGTAGCACCAAATCAACAGTAAGTTTGATATATAAAACATATTTGATATATTCTTATTGTTTTTCATAATTTTTCCAGAACTGTTGTCAAAGTCACCATTGGCAAAAGTCAAACACTTTACTCTAGTCTAACAAAAAGGGGACGTGATAAAAATAGTGGTCTTTTGTCTATAGGGCCTGTGAATATTGATATACCCCAACATCCTGTAGCATTGCATGGCATGATGACTCGCTCCTCTAAACAATTGTCCTCAACATTACAGGAATTACGTGTGGGACGTAATTCAGGTCGTACAACTTCACGTTCGCATAATTTAGATGAACCTGAATCACCTTTCCATTCACGTAATTCTGGCTCTAATATGGATTCGAAAGAAAAGCCTCAACAACAAAATCGTAAATTCAATACACAAACCAAACAACAAACACAACAAAATGGATTATTGCAACCCTTGGTCATGCAATTTAATGTTTTATTGCAATCTTTATCCATAAATGCGGCATTATTACCTTCTCTACAGGCTCAATATCGAATGAATCATGTTAGCTCTACAGGTGTATCAGGAAATAGAGCTAAATTTGTTATAGATTTGCCTACGCATACTCTGAGTTTTAATACTAAAATTCAGGTGAGGGTGAGTTATCTTTTTCCACATTAAAAGTTAAAATAAAATTTAATTGATTTATTTATTTTTTTTTTTTTTTTCACAGAACGAAATGAATTTACCTTCAGAAGCTTGCATTGCATTGCCTCCTGTGCATGTTAGTGCTGAATATATACCCGAACATCGGCAAGAAGAAAATGAACGTGTTGAAGGTGTCGTGCTAAGACAAGGAGGTTATGTTAATGCCTCTGCCGAAATAGGAGAATTTGAACGTTGTTTAACCACAGATTTACTCAATCATTTGGTATTTGTTCAAAAAGTTTTTATGCGTGAAATAAATGAAGTTTTACAAAAAGTCTATGGGGGTGAGAAACCAGTACCCTTATGGTCCGAAGACAGTGATAGTGGTAGTGTTCAAGAATCCAGTTTGAAACGTATACTTTTCTCTATAAACATTTCCATGAAACGTATACAATTGACTGCTACAACACCTTGTAATTCAGCGGTACGTTTTGAAACTGGCACTTTGGAATTACATCTTTCTAATCGTGTTAAAAATTTGGGAGAGGGTAATGATCGTAAAATGTTTGGCAAGGCACATATTGATTTCAATCTTTCATTGGGTCAATTGATACGTAATGTGATATTTGATGAGGCCGAGCCTGAGTTCCAACAATATGCGTTTTTTCACACAACTATCGGTTTACGTAATGCATTCCAAGATGAATTACTTAACGAAGATAAAGAATTAATATTGTTAACGTTAAAACGTCCTTTGGTATACATTCAACCGATAGCTGTTGATAAGGCCATATTAGTGTGGTTGAACTATAAAAATGCCTATGAATATTGGGCTGAGAAAAGGGCGAATTTGAGCTATGAAAATGCTCAACAAACACAACAACAGGTAAGTGAAAAGATTCAATTAATCTTTATTCCTCTCTAATTCTAATTTTCCTTAAAGGTATTTGATAGGGTAGCTTTTGGTCAATTTAGCAATATAGCTAGTTCCAATTTGTCTACTTTATTCCTGCAATTGACTGTAGAAGATATGGGTATTTGTTTGCCCCTAAATCAAGTAGCCAATGTAAGTTTTTTTGTTTTTAATAAGATTTCAAAATTTTATAAAATTCTTAATTTTATATATGGCTTTAGTCTTGGGGTTCTCGTTCTTATCAGGACTTTGAACCGAAAGGAGCTGTTGTCATTACTTTAGAGAATACCATTATATCAGCTTGTAACTCTGGCTCTTTAGTCTCCAAAGGGAAATTCCAAGGTTTATGTTTACGTTTTGCCGATGATTTTGAAACCACTTTAGATGATTGGAAACCTAATCACAATGAACCCATTATGAATGTTTGCGTGGTTTCTGAAGGTACTTATGAAGTTTGCTCTCGTACTACGGCAGCTAAGAAAATGGAAAATGCCAAATGGCTACTAAATGTCAAGTGGCAAATGGAGGGTGTTGATATTCATTTGGATATAAATATAGGAAAACATCTATCTTCCTTGGGTCACACTCTAACAATGCTTACTGGATTTGAAGAGGAAGAAACTAATTTAGAATCTCCCGATAGCGATGAAGGTGAACAGGCAACAAGGGATACGTTTGGTCGTAAAAGAGAATTTGAAAATTTACCTTCATTTGTATTCGATCCAACTATAGACTCAAAAAAACGTTCATTTATGATGGAAAAAGAAATGGCTGAACAGCTAAAGATTATTAATGATTTAAGAACCCTAGGAGCTACTCACAATACCATAGCTCACGAGGAAAGAAGATTACAAGAGCTACAAGCTATATGCTATAAATATTTCAGACGTGATATGATACAAAAATGGAGAAGACCTTCGATGAGACGTAGCATGAGAACATCACAAAGATCCATATCATTTATAGGTTCTCATCGTGAACATATCGAAGATGGCATAGCCACTTATTCTGGCAGACGCTTAGATCCTATAGCTTCAAATGATGAAATTTCTAGTTTACAATCAACACCCATTTCAGGACACTCTAGAAGTGCTTCCCTGAAGACTAATCCTGCAAATCGTGTTACTTTCTCCGAGACCATGAGACAAACTTCATTACCCAATAATGCAGACAGTGATGATGAACCCCAGAGCACTAATTCACAAGAAGCTCCTACAGATACACCACCTAGCGAAATAGATATAGATGGTACCTCGGTGGAAATGAGAAGAAAACATCAGTATCAACAAAAACAACAAGAACCCAATATAGATTTTGAATTGGATATTAAAGTATTGGTTAATTCGGGTAAATGCGTATTACACACTAAGGAAACTACGGATGATAAATTGTTTGTTAGCGGCCCTACTAGTGTAAAGACACACAAAAGGGAACGTAGCATAGGCTATGATTGGGGTAGTCCTACGCCCTCGAGAAGACAAAGAGATAAAAGTAAATTACGTTACAATCCCTCTAATACTGCTATGCTGTCGGATTTGACCATATTCCATATACCAGGATTAGATGTAAAATTGCATTATCAATCTAAAACTGTAGAGAATATAATTGAGGTAAATCGCACCATAAGTTCAGATAGTCATCATTCTACTTATTCAGGTTCAAACAGAAGATTGAGTTCCAAACGTGCTGCTTTGTTTGCCTGGATGACTTTACAATCTATACCAGAGGAAACCATAATATCACCACATATTTTGGAATTCTTAGAGCAGACATTAGAACCCATACCTACCAAGGCAGAACAGAGTAGTGGTTCTCAAACACCCTCTAATAACCCTGTCAATATAGATATACTGCCTGCTAACTATGTGACATATGCCTCTTTTCCGGTTGATGTTATAGTATATTTTCACATGCAGCCGTCTACATTTAGATTTTCATGTTTGCCTGTTTCGAGGGTGGAATGTATGTTACAATTGCCCAGTTTGGATATTGTTTTCTCATCAAAAAGATCCGCCGATGAAGAAAATCAAAATCCTTTGGAAACAAATAACACCAATACTACTACAACAGGAGAAAAAGATAAAGATAAAACTCCTCAGGGTGGTCTTAGTGTTACTGGATGCTTGGCTGATTTTAATGTCTATATATTCCATCCTTATGGTGGCAAGAAAACTAATATCAAGGAGGCCCAATTTTCACCTTTAACTGATTCCGAACGTAAGGATTCTCTGTCAATCAATGTTGAATTTGTTAAATTCCACATAACTAGATGTCGCAAGGTTTATATAGAACCTACCACTACATCCTCTTCGAAAAGACCCATGGATCAGTCAAAGGCTGTAGTAAGATTCTCTACAATAGTGGATATTGGCAGTGCCTCATTTAAATATGATATGCGTAGATTAACAGAAATATTAGCCTTTCCTAAGGCGTGGTATCGCAGAAGAATAGTACGACGTTTGTTCCTGGGAGATTTAAGTGTTCAACATTCCAATGATAATGATCACAATTTAGGAACTCCTGCAACACCCAAAGATGGCACTAGAACTAAAACACCAGATACCACCAAATCACCAGCAGACGCATTTTATGCCAGAGATAAACTCAAACTTAATTTTGAAAGTAATTCACAAACCACACCCACCTCCTCAACGGGAGCTACACGCAAATTAAAGACTTTAGGCAAATCATCGAGTAATGAGTCCTCCAGTACTCCACCCTCGGAGAAAAATCAAATTACTGCCTGGGAAACTTTAGTACTTTTCGCAGTTAATTTCACAAAACTTAATGTGCAAATGAATATGGGTAATGTTATGGGCAATGTAGTATGGTTGACTAAAGATTTCCAATCGGATGGACGTTTATCAATAGGCAGTACAGGCTATAAAAATATGTACATAGGCATCTATTTGGGTGGTTCTTCTTTGGATGCCAAAGGTGGCATTGTGGGCGGGAGTTTTGAGGTGAATAAAATTAATACACGTTTCCATATTAAGGAAGAATCTGGTGTAGAGCCTTATCATACTATGGGTTTAAGTTTTATGGCCTTAGAACTGAGATTGGATTATATGGGCACCTCAGTGTTAATGACTCGCATTAGCTCTTTTTCGGCAGCCATGAAAGATGAATGGAAAACTTGCCTACAGCAACAGGGAGGTGATATCTCACCACCACATGATAATACTGCACCAAAGGCCATTATTTTTATACATGGCGACTTGTCATGGGATCAAGTAAGTTAAATTTTGTTGTGGTTGATAGTAATTTTCTTAATATTTGTTATAATTTTAGCTGCAAATAATGATTTCAAAATCCACCACTGCCGATCTACTCAAAATGTACTACAAGCTAGAGGAATTTTTCACACAACAATTCAAATCCTCCAAACGAGTGTTCTCCAGTTTAGAGCCTCGTTTACATGAACGTAATGCCAGTATGAAACGTAGACAGCGAAGAGAACATAAAAAATCCATTAATGGTTCTTCGGAACCTGCTGGCATTGATATAAGTAATACGGATGCAAGACACCATAGACATTGGCAAAAGCCCTTGGAAATGGTGGCTGGTTTAGTTGTGCCCACTTTGGTAACACGTCTACCCCGCCATGGCAATGTTTTGGGTGGTTCTGTGGAATTACATGGCAACAATATCTCATTGGCGTGTTTCCATGGCATCAATTTTAAATCCAAATCATGGGCTTTGTTTAGTTTAAAATCACCCTTCATTAACTTTACTACAGAAGCTCATCAAGATTCGAATAGTAGAGAAGTGTTTGTAACACAAACCTTAACCTCTTGCTTGGGTCAAACATCAGAGGTGCAACAGCAAAATCATTCAATGGCTATAGTTAGTCGTATAACTAGGAATATTGTTTTTCCACCACAGTTTAAGACTTTAAATGAATGGTTCCATTATGCCTTTGCCAATAGTGAAATTGATGGTAGGTTTTTTTATGTTATTTTTTTAAACATACAATTGTTAAATTCATATTTTTTTTTCTAAATTTAAAGCTGTTGATCGTTTCCCTATTTTGGAATGTGATAGAGAAATTGCTTCTAATTCTATAGAACGGGCCAGAGGGGCAAGTTCAAGTAGTTCTAGCAAATCACAAGATCGTGAAGTAATATTTGCCCTGCCAAGTCTGCATTTACATTTCAAAACAGAACACAAACAGGGGCCATCGACACCTTTGCAGACAGGTAACAAAACATTAAAAATATTTCCTAAAAGCTTTTATTAATTTTAAAAATGTTTTTATTTCTTAAAAGCAGATAATAAACCTGAAGTTATCTGTAGTTTTACTACAGAATTTGATGATCATATTTTTGTAACAGTCGATGCTGATGCCTTCTTCTTTTTGCATGATTTAATAACATCATATGTTAAGGAAAAAGAAAAGGTAAGTTTAACAATTACTTAATTATGAAATTAACTAAAATCTTTTTTTTTTTTCATTACTAATATTCCCAAGGTTGGATCACAGTCTGTTAGAGCAGCTTCTCCCAATTTATCACAAAATATCAGACATCAGTTGAAACCCTACGTTACTGATGATATTATGAAAGAACAACAACAACAGCAGCAACATCAATCATCTGCCACTTCATCAGCTTCGAATACTCTCTCATCGAAACATGCAAGTTCACAAAATTTGGATGTTAATCAGCCTACGACCATGACAGCATCATCAACGCATTTAGCGAACAGTAATCATAATCTAAACAACGATACCAAAGACTCTTCCTCGAAAACTTCATCTAACATCAATATCAATTCACAAAATAGCAGTAATGCAAATATTACATCTGCTAATGCTACAAACATTAATGACAACACCAAACCTGCCACTTCGAATCAAGGAGCCACAGGGTCTTCAACTGCTACGGCCGAAGATGATGATTTAGAATCATTCTTTAGAGATTGGCGTCATTTCGATTGTCAGACGTGGCATTTAGAACCCACAGTAAGAATACTCTACTGGGCTGGCAAGTCCATAGAACCTTATGGTATTGATTATATCCTAAATAAATTGGGTTTTAGTCATGCCCGTACCACCATACCCAAATGGTTGCAAAGAGGTTTTATGGATCCTTTGGATAAGGTTCAAGCATTAATGATGTTGCAATTACTTACCATTATACGTGAGAATAAACAAGAGCCTGCAATAAAAAATAATAAAAATTCGAATTAATTACACATATATATGTAGAAGATGAACTATTTATAGCTTCAAGTAGTTTCAATAATAAATATTTCAAACATATTAAAGTAGTGGCAATTATTTAAACAATATAAATACAAAAAATGATATACAATATTTAATTAAAACAAAAAATAATAATAATCTTATGGCAATATTATGCTTAGTATCTATTTATCTCTCTAACTATTTATATACGATATATTACTTTCTCTATCAATATAATTCTGTTTTTTGTATTACTCTAAGGTATTTCGATTCATGATCATGCTAATCATTACACTCATCTATGTTCTCATCTTTCTATCTTTTTCAGAGAAAAAAAAAAATTAAAAAACAATAAAATATGCATACTTTTCTACTTTGATATAATTTCAAAATACTCGAAGTATTAGTAGAAAAAATTTACAAAAATATTTATACATATTTAAAATCTATGCTAAATTTTAAATTTAATTAGTAAAAATTTTACAAACAAAAATGTTTTTTCCTTTTAAATAAGGCGTTTATTAATTTTTCGTTTCTTTATTATTTTTTGTTTATTTGTTATTATTCATTTAAGTGTTAAGGAAATTTTTTTTATTTTATTTATATAAAATTATATTAATTTTAAAAAATAAATATTCATATTCATATACATATTAATTAATAAACTTAACAAATGGAAATAATTATACAAATAATGATGATTATTATGGGAAATATTTAAAATAATAAAAATAAATGATTGAAAATATTCAAAATATTAAAATTGAATGAAGTTTTATTTGAACTTGGGGATAATATTGCTTAAGGACAATAAAATTGAGATTTCATTAAACCAAATAATTTAATAGGATCAAAACATTTGGAAAATTTAATACATTTAAAATCGGTATTAAATTAAGTTTAATAAAAATTAATAGCAGTTTGAATAAGGAGTTTCATTGATAAAATTATATTTTAAGCTTTAACTGATTATTTAAATTTTTTAAATACGGTTAACTCTATATTTTTGTTAAGTTAATTTAATATGTGATAATGTTTATATCTGTTTAAATTATTTAATATCTTATTGACATTTATTTAATTCATGACTGGTATATTTGACGGCTAATTATGTGTGAAATATGTAAATTAAATAAATTATTTAAGTATTTATATAATATTTATTTTCCTATACAAATTATAGTATATATGTTTGTGTCTGCGGTTAATACAATACATATAATGAAAAAAATAAAAATAAAATAAACAATAAATCAAATGTTAATAAAATTTAAATCAACAAATATCCCAACAAACCAAAAAACGATACAGTATCATTAATGATATCATAATTTTAAAATTATATGATAAAATATCAAATAATTTTTTCCTTAGGAAAAAACTTCAAATATTTTTAGGAAAATAAAAAGAAATTGAAAATTTTTGTTATGTATTATATGAATATTATATTTTACACAAAATTTCAAGACAATGGAATCAATATCAGCTTGGATTTCAAGGAGAACTGTTTTTGGATTAAATATAAATTAGGAGCAGTTTATTATTGTAATCTCGTTTTAATTTTAAATTATTTAGAATATTAATAAGTTATCCAATTATGGTGCATATGTACAGTGGTGGCCATGAGGTTAGCACACATCATAACTACTGTTTTTAAAAGAAAATTAGTTCGTCTCATTACAATTATTTACTAAAATTTTTGATTTTTAGTGTTGTTTATGGTGTCTGCAATAAGTCCCGTTACTTTTTTTTTTTGCATTCTATCGCAATTCTATTTTAATTTTTAATTTAAGTGCAGTAATAGGCAAAATGAGCTGGTCACAATTTTAGCACAAACAAGTATATTTAAATTTTTTATATGTTTTTTGTGAAAATAAATAATTAATTGGCAAGTTTAGATATTATCATTAAAGATAAAAAATTAAATAAATAAACATTATTTAGACATGTCTAAAAAAGGGGTGTACAGAGGAACAACGTAAGATAATTCAACAGATGTACTCAATAGGAATAAGCATAAGTGAGATTGCTAATACTTTGGAATGTTCCACAAAGATGGTTTATAATGCACTAAACCATATTCGGAAGTATGAAACATTTAAAAATATTACACAGATTCCTAGGCAAAGAAATACGTCACGTAAAGAGGATTCTTTAATATATAGAACCTCTGTCGAAGATCCTTCTAAAAGCTCCACCGTAATCCAGAGGGAAATTTCAAGAAAATATTGATATAATATCAACACGTTGATATAATATCAACGTGTCCTGCAGAACAATAAGAAGAAGACTTAATGAAAAAAATTTACGTGGATGTATTTCTCAGCATAAGCCACACGTTTCAAATAAGAACATACGGAATCGGTTGTGCTTTGCTCGTGAGCATTTGGGAAAGTCAATAGTTTTTTGGAAAAATGTCCTCTGGAGTGATGAATCCAAGTTTTGTAGATTCGGATCGGATGGTAAGAGGTATGTATGGCGTCCTCCAAACATGCAACACAATCCAAAGTACACTTCTAAAACAATAAAACACAATGATGCCTTATGCAGAGGACAACATGCCACTTAGGAGGAGTTTTATGCACGACAATGACCCAAAACACTCCTCACGCTTAGTGAGGAGTTGCTTGGAAGAGAACAATATTAACGTGTTAAAATGGCCAACCCAATCTCCGGATCTCAATCCCATTGAGAACCTTTTAATGATGTGAAGCAGCACGTAATGAGAGCAAAACCTAAAAATTTGGCCGATTTATGGACAGAAATAGAAAAAGCTTGGTATGCTATTTCAGTGGAGCGCTGTATGGGACTTGTGGAAAGTATGCCAAGGAGATTGGCAGCTGTAATAAAAAATAATGGATACCCAAATAAGTACTAAGTTTATAGTGAAATAAGTTTTTTGTTTAGTTACTTTTTTTAAATGTGAATAATTTTTTTATTTTTATTTTGTGCTAAAGTACTGTCCAGTATTTCTTGACGGTTATTCTATTCTGAACAGAAAATCAGCAAAGATATATATAGGAATGACAATGAATATATTGTGACGTGATCTTAGCAAGACATGTTACACGTATATAAAAGAAATATTAAAAAAAAAAAATAAAGAAATACAGGAAATATTTGCTTTTAAAGATAGGCAGTAGCAAGTGTGCTAACCTCATGGCCGCCACTGTATGTATATATTCTTGAATATATTGCTAAGTTTTCGCGCCGCTTAAATTTAACGATATCATTATTAATATCGTTATTTTCAAAAATTATGTTATCATTTTCGAGTGTACCTTTTAGAAAGCAACCTATATCATTTTAGAATTATAAATGATATCATTCTCGGGCTTCGTTATCTTCAAAATGATATCGTTATGATATCATTACGATATCATTTGGTTTGTTGGGATATAAAGGTTTTTAGAAAATGAAATCAAAATGATAAAATCGAATATGAAATTTAAGCTAACAATCTTATTATTTTTTTTTTTTAATTTCTTAAAATAGAGAATAGCCTTTCTTATTCAATTTAACCTAAAAAATTATATTTGGAAGGGACTTATAAAAGTTTTCAACTTGTAACAGGTTTGCTATACATTTGTCCAATATCTTCAGATAATGAATTTTTATCCTCGTATTGTCTGTCCGACTCATATACATTACGTGACAGCAATTTCTATGCATTTCCTATTATATTAAGGTCGAGAAAGTATGTTGGCCACTCGGAAGTCTGAATTGTCTATACGCTTTAATTTTGCTCTTTTCTTTATCGGAAAAATTGTTACGCTACCAATTTCTAAAGATTCTTATAGAAAACTGTTGGAAATTTTAGGAAAACACAGAGGATTATGGAAGAAACATGTTCAATGAAAACATTTAAAAACATTTATTTAAAATGCTTACCTAAGTGATATAATATTTTGTATTAAATTTATAAAAATATAACTTTTTATACCCACCATCAAAAAGATGGGGGTATATTGATTTTGTCATTCCATGTGTAACATGTCGAAGGAATCGTCTAAGACCCCAGTATATATTTTCTGGGTCCTGGTTCGATTCTGAGTCGATCTAGCTATGTCCGTCCGTCTGTCTGTTGAAAGCAGAATAGGGCTCGAAAGGGACAACGTAGGGGGGCGAAATTTGGCTCAAATATTTATCTTATATAAGGTTTATTTGATATTGAAAATCGGTTAATAAACAAAAAAGTTATGGGCTAAAAACTAGAAACACAGGGTGTCCGTTGTAGCTTCATTTCATACTTTTCTGCTTATATCTTTTAAACAAAAGCATGTACGACAACGAAATTTTGTACAAATAGTTTAAGGGTCGCTTTACCGCCCACCTCCCATATAAGGTGAAACGTCAACGAAATTTTGTACAAATAGTTCAAGGACCAATATAAACCCTAAAACAAAAAATGAGCGTGGCAAACTTTACCGTCCACCTCCCATATAAAGTAAAATTTGAAAAAGTTGCTGGTTGGTATATAGATTCGGCCAAGCCGAATATAACATTCTCGCTTGTTTTTCATTGATTTTAATAATACCGTGTTCATGATAGCAACGTTTTTGTTTCTGTTTTATAATTTAATGATTACCCACAATTAGAGATTGCAACCCGGGATTTCCCGGGAAATTTGCTATTTTTCTTATCCCGACTTCCAGGGATTTTCGTCCGGGATCCCGGGAATTTTAAAATCACTTAAATGGAAGAAAACAGCATTAATTTTAACAAGAACTTAGTAACTTGAGTAATGTTTTAAAAAAGATTAAGCTAAAAATTCAGGTAAGGTTTTATATGCAATTCATTAGATGATTTAAATGGGATGAGTCTATAGCATGAATTCAATTTAATATCTTAATAAAATATTAGTACTATAACCCAGCAATTGAAAAAGTATATTTTGAAACAATCATTTAGACATCTTAAACATATACTTATTATAAATTAGTCAGTAATATGAACAACATGCGGAATTTATCTCATAAAAATTTTACAAAATAAGGAGTGAGATCGAAAAATTCTTAACATACATAATATTCAATAACTTGGAAACGGTTGATCTTAGAGTTTTCATTATTTTTTTTAATCATTTGATAATTTAGCACAGATCACAGAAATATAAAATTTTTATGGTTCTAACTACTAATTATAAAATTGTGGACCATTTTTGAAAACCCTTTCTTTGGAGATTTGATAGTTGCTTCAGTCACTTTTTTGGAACAGTCTGCACATCTTCTGTTAAAATCTTCGGTATTTTGGGACACCTTTTTTGTGCTCTTGAATTCACTTTTCACAAGAGCTCAATATCTCTCCACTGGTCTAAGCTATGGACAATTTTGAAAATTTACCTTTCTTGGTACTAAAACTATGTTATTGATTTGGTACCACTCCAGAGCTTTCTTACGGTAGTGACATGATACCAAATGGGTCCAAAAATATGTGGACACGTTGTGCTTTCTTAAGAAAAGAAGAAGTCTTTTTTGCAAATATTCCGAATGTATCAAATGACTTTCCTGTTTTGCCGCAACTGCAAAAAGCTTGTCATACCATGAATTTTGTATGAAATTTTTGCTGCTTTTGGGTCTTAAACTTATATCCAACATTGCTTCTAGCATTAGAAATAAAAATTTTTGAGACACAAGCTGCGAAGATTCTGCCAGCACCTACGTTTCTTCGTCAATTATACAGCTTGAGTATTTTTGTATGAAATTTGGTTTTAATTCCGAATCCTATTTTTGGCTCCTTTCAATAGGCCTTTCTGGCCTTCCCAATATCATGTGGTCCTTTTTTCTTACCGAACTAGGTTTCACATCAATAGCCAAATTCTCCTGATACTGTTTAATAACATTAGAAATGGTTTTACGGACGACATTTAATTCTGTGGCCAATTATTTGTAAGACCTATTTGTATTTTTTGAAATTTTTTAATAACTTGTAGGACATAAATCTTTTTCGTCACTTATTTTGATGAAAATAAGGACAAATTAACATGGATGTTATTAAAAATAATAACTGAAGCATTTTTCCATGATAACTAGATCAAAAAAAATTTTGAATATTGATTCTGAAAAAAGTTATGAGGCAAAATGTGTGTTAAGATTTTTTCGATCTCACTCCTTATTAAGAAAGTTAATGTAAATAGTATGTAGTGAGTTCGAAGTGCTTTTTGTCATTTCTAAAACGCTATAAAATAACAGGTTTTTGTACTCAGGAAACTCTAATGATACCCAATTAAAGGTGATTATCTTATCCACTTTGGAATAATTTGCGGTTTTGTCTTATAAAATCACTTTTTACTTAGGACACGTACTAATCTATGTGGTATACAGATGTTTTCAGATATATTCAAAATGCCTTTACAATATTTTTAAGTATTGGAGATCTACTAAAGCCTGATTTCTTTGGAGCATAAAATATCTTTATATGGTTTAGTTATAGCGAAAACATATCTCAACATATTTAGTATCAAATTTTAATTCATTGTTTAATTATGTTCTCTTATTTGTATTATAATGATCTCGAGATTATGTTTTAGTTAAATTTTGTACGAAAATATTTCGCAACTCTTACTTTCCTAACAATATCGGCGAAAAAATAAAAGACATTCTTTATAAATTCTATAAATTTGTGTAATCCATAAGTCAAAAATACAATTAGTTAGAACTAACTACTTTTCCCGATTTAATAGACAATGTCAAACAATTTTTTTTCTTTCTATTAGTTTCTGAGTTATTGCACTTTGGACCACCCTTTAACAAAAAGGAAAAAATAAATTGTAATAAAATTTAATTTTATTTCGATGACCGTGTATGAAATTGAAATTAGTTCTAGATATTATATATGATGTTCAAAAATGTATGAAGGTACGTTAAAATTTGCGATATATTTTTGATATTTTCATATAGTGTTGGATTACCCATTGAAGCTATAAACAATTTAATATAGTTTTAACAAACATTTGAATTACCCTAAAGGTTTTCGAAAAATACGATCTGCTTAATATTGTGTCGATATCCAAAAAGCATTCACTCGAGTTAATTAAGTAATTGATCAAATTTCTATTTCATAGTACATTTACAATTCTGTTTTAAATCTGCTAATACGAAAATACATATCCCTTTGGGTCTAAGTTGTTCAACTAATGAGAGTAATATTACTTATATTTTTTAATCCGGGGATTAAAAAGTACGGGAAATTGCGATCCCTACCCACAATCAAAATTTTAATATGGTTGACTGCAGTTATAATATGTATTTAAATTTTTTTTATATGAAACCATATTTTATGAAAAATCCAAACATATAGTCAATACTACAACTATTTAGTTAATTCTACAATTTGGTTAATTTTACAACCATTAAGCTAATATTTATACCCTACACCACCAAAGGTAGTTGGGGCATAATGCATTTGTGCTGATGTTTGTAACGCACAGAAATAATTATCGAACCACTAACTTATAGTATACCGTTCGACTCAGAATCACTTTCTAAGCCGATTTAACGATGTCCGTCCGTCCGTCTGGCTGTCTGTCCATGTAAACCTTGTGAACAAAGTACAGGTCGCAATTTAAAAGATATATTGATGAAATTTGGCACACATAATTATTTTGGTACAAGGACGAAGCCTATTGAAATTGGTTATGATCGGTCCATTATTTCACCTGGCTCCCATACAAATGTCCTCCCGGAATAGGGATTTAGCGATCATAAATGCCGTAAATGTAGCAATATTTCAATGAAATTTGGTACAAAGGAGTTTTATATAATTGTTAATCTTTGTGCCGGTGTTAATCAGGATCGGTCCATAATTGACCATAGCTTCCATATAAACCCCTCTTCCGAAAATCACTTAAATGTGCATAAATCCCATACGAATGATAGTATCAATTTAATATTCAACACAAATAAGTTTTATGTAAGTAGAAACAACATTGCCAAAATTTATGAGAATCGGTACATAATTTACCATAGCTCCCATATAAACCCACTTCCGGGAATCACCCTAAAGGGCATAAAATCATATAGATGTTAGTATAAATGCATGGTTCTGTATTTGTATAATTTATTTTACATTTAGTAAAAGTGTTGGTTTACAATTGGACACAGGTCTAATGGTGTAGGGTATCATATGGTCGATCTTGACCGACTATAGTCTCTCGCTCGTTTTATTTGCTTTTTAACCATATTTTGTTTTGTACAATTGTTGAATATTTATACCCTACATCACCATAGGTGGTTGGGGTATTATGTGTTTGTGCTGATGTTTGTAACGCATAGAAAACCTTATCCAACACCCATCAAGTAGATGTTAGTATCAACGCATTATTTTGTATTTGTATATTTCATTTACATTTAGTAAAAGTGTTAGTCTAATGTAAGTCCCCTTCCCGAAATTTTATGGTCATACATAATGGTGTAGGGTATCATATGGTCGGTCTTGACCGACTTTACCTTTTTCTCTCGTTGTTTTTGAAAAGGTTTATGTTTTCCTCAAATATAGAATATTTGTTATACCCTCCACCACCACTAGTGGTGAAAGAGGGTATACTAAGTTTGTCGTTCCGTGTGTAACACCTAGAAAGAATCGTTTAAGACCCCATAAAGTATATATATTCTTGGACCATATGAAATTCTGAGTCGATTAAGCAATGTCCGTCTGTCCGTCTGTCCGTCTGTCCGTCTGTTGAAAACATTCTCACGTCCAAACTAATTGAGCTATTCCAATTAAAATCACTCAGGTTATTTGTTGTTCCCAGACGCTGTTTGGGATTGTAAACCAGCCAAATCGGTTCAGTAAAAAAAAAGTTATATATCCAAATCTGAAAGAACCCCCAAACCACACTTGAACTGATAATATTTCAACAAGCAATTAACGGATTTAAATAAAACTTAGCCAAAATGTCTATCTATATTCACTTTAGATTACTGCCAAAAATTGGCTAAATCGGTTCAGTAGGAGAAAAGTTATAGGCAAAAATATGAACAGTTTCTATGATTCCAACGTCATAAGTGTTTCTTAAACATCATGTTATAATTTGTATATGGAGTGCATATGTGTATGTTCGCCTCAATATGAATGTTGATAAACACAAAGGCATACAACTATGTTGAGTTTGATGTTTGATCGTGGTCACCATCGAACACACCACGACATGGTACGTTCGCTACTTTTTAGCAACATATGTTGATAAGTTTATTAAACTAGTTAGTAGTTCGGTGTGTTTCAAGCTGTACACATCGGTAGAGAAAGATACGTAATGGTTTTATTAAAAGTTTGTCTGCTAACATAAAGATATAAATAATGTTGATGGAATAAATTGCATAAATATGAAATTGTTTTGAAAATGTTTTGATTTTTATTTAGCACATTGAAGAAAAAGTACTGATACATAATTATGTTACTTTATAATTTCTTATTCATTATAGTTTTTTGTGCGTTTATAATTAATAACTTGTAAATGTGGTGATATTTTTTTAATTTTCATTGTAAAAATAAAACTGTAATATACTTAGTTATGTGAGAATTTTGTTTATCTCTTTTTAATTTATTTAAATAACTATCTTTAAAAAGCATTGCTAATTTTTATCATTTTCTTAAAGATCAGTATTTATAAAAGTTTTCAAATATAATTTTTCAAAAATTTTGAGAGCACCGTTGGGCAGAAATAATATAATTCAACAGTAAATGCTTAATTCATGACCGGTTAGGATGATTTATATAAATGCAAATTACGAAGAGGGAAACTCTTATAGTTAGTTTATATTTTCTTTAGTTTACTTATTTAGTTTTTCCATCATCAGAGAAACGGCTCTCTAATCGAATCGTTAAATATAAATTTGAGGTAAGCGAAGATTTACAGAAATAATTGATCAATTTTATTATATTGATTAAAACAATAAGTTTTAAATTCGGTAATATTAAAATGTTTCTGAATAATTATGGCCTATTTGGTGTATAAATCTGTTTTTACCAATCGAGCTTCAATTTTAACGAAAAATAAAATTTCAGTTTTTCGTTCTTTAAATCGACTTTGCACAGAAATATAAAAAAATTGGTGGAAAGTTGCATAAAAATAAAGAAAGTCATGTTTTTATTATTCGAGTGTGCTTAACCCATTTACGACTGCTGTTGCGTTTTCGCATCAGTAGCTTTAACATCGCCTAATTATTTAATTATGCAGTCGATGATGAATTTTTTCACAGCTATTATGTTGTCTAAAAGATAAGAGAAAAAATCAATTTTTATATAAATACTCTGTCCAGAATTGAGTGTTAAAGCCAGGTGTATCAAATAAATTGTTGGTGTAGTGAAAAGGCGATATTTTCAGATCTGCTTTTCGAAAATATATTTTTATATTATGGGTGTATTCCAAAGGTAAATACCTTTAAATTTGAGCTAAAAATGGTACGATTTCTGAAATTCTCGAAGCATTATATTTCGGAATCAAAAATATGTAGGTGTCCAAATCTTTTTAATTTGTTATAACAGTCGCAAAAAAAAACTTCATGCTAAATTTCGTAGTTATCTTAACGAAATCGGGTAGTAGTCGGAAATAGTTTAAATACACATTTTCTACATTTAAATGGTAATAATTGTATTTGTAACAAAACTAAAAATACAGATTCTTTACAAACACATACAAGGTATTAAAAAAAAACTAACAAAATAATTTATACAAATCAAACTACAAAAAAATCTGTAAAAAATCGGGTTTTTTGATAAGAACTCCAATTTTTGCGAAATATGCAAGAAATCACATATTTTCATTTCTCCTAGCCCTTAGATTTCTTATAGAATAAAATAGTTTTCACTAAAAAAGGCATTTTTTTGTGAAGATAATATATAGTAAAAACAAATTTTCGTTCGTTTCGCTCTGCCACTACTATTTAACTTTCTTACAAAATGCAATTTTTTTACTAAATGAAAAATATACTTTTATTTAAAATGAAATATTCTATTTTTTTTACCAAGATAATCGACTTTTTGTAAGAAAAATAAGGCAAATAGATTTTCTTCTTTTTTTTTACTTTTTACACATCATTTGCATAATAGTTTGTTAAAATATCTTATACACAATACAAAATCTTTATTAGAACAAGTTCATACTACTACACTATTATTGACGCCAAAAATTAATAAGTAAATTAGAAAAACATCACTTTCCGAAGAGCTTTTCCTACATAAAAACTGATGAAAACACTATCTCAGTGGTGGAGGGTATATAAGATTCGGCATGGGCGAATATAGCATTCTAACTTGTTTTAGACTATTATTTGATTTCACACAAGTATTGAGTTTTTACCTTTAATCATATTTTTTTTCAGTATAACTATTGAATACACATATTTGTATATCAGTTCAGTAGTTTGTTAGTATACTAAATTGCCTTTAAGTTATATATATGATAAAATGGTATTATTATATGATATAACGACGAAATGGGAAGCAATATTATAAGAAAAAGTTATAAACATTATTATATCGAATCATTAAATGATGAAAAAATTATAAAATGGAATCATAATAATAATTACGTTCAAATAATTTTTAACTGCAATCATATATTACAATCATAGTATGTTGCTCTTAGTTTATGGTCACTAGAATCATATTTTTTCTTTGCGTGTGTAAACATGTTCTCTGCTAATAACATTGGTCAACTAAAAAATCCTTTCCCAAATACAAATAGTTGGACTTGATCGACATTATTGTGCTAAACACTGCTTTCATTGTTTTTCCTTCAGGTCTGGATTTTTGTATGGGCGTGAAAACGAAATTTTTTTTTGTCGGTCTATGTAATTATAAAAATATATAATCTATTACAACATTGCAATATTAAAAATCAAAATTGATGATATAACATATATGTATAACATTACAATAGTAACAGTATCGAGAAAGATTAATTACTAACATTCCACTAGACGTATGATTAATATAATTGAACTACTAACCAGTGTTGCCAGGGGTAGTTTGAAAAAAGTTACAGTTTTTTTTTTTTTTTTATCAAAAAAGTTACAATTTAGGTCATAAAGTTAAATTTTTTAAAATAAATTGTAGATAATTGTAGATGTGTGATATAATAATAAACATTTTCAATTCGATATTTTAGAGTAAATAATAAAAATAAATAAAATATTCAAATATTTTTTGGAAGTTCTTTTGTTTATATTTTGCATTCAACTAGATAAAAAAAAAATTGAAATTTTCTCATCTCATGAATTTTTAAATAAAAGTACTAAAATTCCTATATCGATTTGAAACAGCATCAGATCGTCTTGTTATCGAGGAGCGCACATTGACAACATTCCATGAGTAAAACTTTCTCGCCGATAAAACTTTTTAAATAAGAAAATTAATTTAATAAATAAACTAGGGCCATCTAAAGTTATTTCTTTAATTTAAATTATTATGATGATTTTTTGTGACGATCTGCAGTCTCTACATAGAAAGATAATCATGTAATATTTTACACAACAGGGATGTCAAAGTCGAACCAGAAAAGTACAATAATGAATTTGGCGCAATTAATATTTCCCCCGATTTTGATTCTTAATAAATTTTTTAAGTAAAATTATCTTATTTGAAACACAATTTCAAGATTATTAATGCCAACTGGTTTTAAGAAGCATCCGATTAGCACTATGATTACTCTTGATTGATTATTCAGTCTCAGCTTTGAAAAATATAAAAAAAAAAACGATGGAGTCTCACAGACTCCTAAATATTCAGCAAAAACTTGAATAATAACATAAAATTATTATTGGCAAGAAATGTGTAATATAAAAATTTTAAAACATAAATCCCCATCCGAACTGAAGTGCTATTGGAAAATATCTAGGAAGTCAAATACTTGTTAGTTTACAATTTTATGTACTAAATGTTACAAAAACAAGGTCAAAAACGGACAATATTTACATGTTACTTGGAGCGTTAAAAAGTTACGAAAAAAACGGCAACACTGCCACTATCCAAATTTAGTTTAGTATTTACACTTTATAAATTACAACATTAAACCAGAAAATCATTGGCCTAATTTTAAATCGAAAAAAAAACAGCTAAAAGAAAATGAAAATAGTTGATAAATAAAAAAAAATTAAAAAAGAAAATTAGAATATCTGCAATCTCTAATACTAATATAAACAAAAACTAGTGTAGTGTAATTTAAGAAAAGCAAACAAATGAAACATTTTAGGTATTAAACAAAATTCTTATTTGTTATGTTTGCCATTCCATAAAAATCTCTGATGCATAACATTTAAGAAATCAGTGGAAAATTAACAATTCGCAAAAAGGATACAATATCAACTAAATAGTAAAAAAAAATGAAGGGAAAAAATTAAAAGTTTATTTTAAAATGAAACTGAAAAAATAACAAATTACTTGAAAATAAAGGCAAATAAAAAAAGGTATTTTTAATTTAAAATACGATAGCAACTAATATTTGAAGGAAAATAAATTAATATAATGAAAAGTATAATTTTGAACAAAAGTAGAAGAATATTTTACTAAATGTTAAGAATTTCAAATTCCGATTTTAAGTGATCACAACATTTAACTATTTTCTTAATTCGGAGCTACAAGCAATTTTAGGATTTTCATATAAAATATTTAATTGATCACAGATTTTTACTATTTTCACAGTTGGAGGCTTATTTAAGGAACTAGAGGCAATTTTAACTTTTTGATATAAAATATTAAAGATTTTCCCATTTTCTCAATTGGAGGCATATTTAAGGAACTAGAGACAATTTTAACATTTTGATATAAAATATTCATGTGATCACAGATTTTCGCTATTTTCTCAAATGGAGGCTTATTTAAGGAACTAGAGACACATTTAGGATTTTAATATAAAATATTCATGTGATCACAGATTTTCGCTATTTTCTCAATTGGAGGCTTATTTAAGGAGGTAGAGACAATTTTAACTTTTTGATATAAAATATTCATGTGATCACAGATTTTCGCTATTTTCTCAAATGGAGGCTTATTTAAGGAACTAGAGACACATTTAGGATTTTAATATAAAATATTCATGTGATCACAGATTTTCGCTATTTTCTCAATTGGAGGCTTATTTAAGGAACAAGAGACAATTTTAACTTTTTGATATAAAATATTCAAGTGATCACAGATTTTCGCTATTTTCTCAATTGGAGGCTCATTTAAGGAACTAGAGACATATTTAGGATTTTAATATAAAATATTCATGTGATCACAGATTTTCGTTATTTTCTCAATTGGAGGCTTATTTAAGGAGGTAGAGACAATTTTAACTTTTTGATATAAAATATTCAAGTGATCACAGATTTTCGCTATTTTCTCAATTGGAGGCTCATTTAAGGAACTAGAGACATATTTAGGATTTTAATATAAAATATTCATGTGATCACAGATTTTCGCTATTTTCTCAATTGGAGGCTTACTTAAGGAAGTAGAGACAATTTTAACTTTTTGATATAAAATATTCATGTGATCACAGATTTTCGCTATTTTCTCAATTGGAGGCTTATTTAAGGAACTAGAGACAATTTTAACTTTTTGATATAAAATATTCAAGTGATCACAGATTTTCGCTATTTTCTCAATTGGAGGCTCATTTAAGGAACTAGAGACATATATAGGATTTTCATATAAAATATTCATGTGATCACAGATTTTCGCTATTTTCTCAATTGGAGGCTTATTTAAGGAACTAGAGACAATTTTAACTTTTTGATATAAAATATTCAAGTGATCACAGATTTTCGCTATTTTCTCAATTGGAGGCTCATTTAAGGAACTAGAGACATATTTAGGATTTTAATATAAAATATTCATGTGATCACAGATTTTCGCTATTTTCTCAATTGGAGGCTTACTTAAGGAAGTAGAGACAATTTTAACTTTTTGATATAAAATATTCATGTGATCACAGATTTTCGCTATTTTCTCAATTGGAGGCTTATTTAAGGAACTAGAGACAATTTTAACTTTTTGATATAAAATATTCAAGTGATCACAGATTTTCGCTATTTTCTCAATTGGAGGCTCATTTAAGGAACTAGAGGCATATTTAGGATTTTCATATAAAATATTCATGTGATCACAGATTTTCGCTATTTTCTCAATTGGAGGCTTATTTAAGGAACTAGAGACAATTTTAACTTTTTGATATAAAATATTCATGTGATCACAGATTTTCGCTATTTTCTCAGTAGGATGCTCATTTAAGGAACTAGAGACATATTTAGGATTTTCGTATAAAATATTCATGTGATCACAGATTTTCGCTATTTTCTCAATTGGAGGCAATTTTATATAAAATATTCAAGTGATAACAGATTTTTGCTATTTTCTCAATTGGAGACTCATTTTAGGAACTAGAGACAATTTTAGGATTTTCATATAAAATATTTAAGTTATCACAGATTTTCGCTATTTTCTGAATTGGAGGCTTATTTAAGGAACTAGAGACAATTTTAACTTTTTGATATAAAATATTCATGTGATCACAGATTTTCGCTATTTTCTCAGTAGGATGCTCATTTAAGGAACTAGAGACATATTTAGGATTTTCGTATAAAATATTCATGTGATCACAGATTTTCGCTATTTTCTCAATTGGAGGCAATTTTATATAAAATATTCAAGTGATCACAGATTTTCGCTATTTTCTCAATTGGAGGCTTATTTAAGGAACTAGATACAATTTCAACATTTTTATATAATATATTCAAGTGGTCACAGATTTTCGCTATTTTCTCAATTGGAGGCTTATTTAAGGAACTAGAGACAATTTTAACTTTTTGATATAAAATATTCATGTGATCACAGATTTTCGCTATTTTCTCAGTAGGATGCTCATTTAAGGAACTAGAGACATATTTAGGATTTTCGTATAAAATATTCATGTGATCACAGATTTTCGCTATTTTTTTATAAAATATAGATTTTCGTATAAAATATTCATGTGATCACAGATTTTCGCTATTTTCTCAATTGGAGGCAATTTTATATAAAATATTCAAGTGATCACAGATTTTCGCTATTTTCTCAATTGGAGGCTTATTTAAGGAACTAGATACAATTTTAACATTTTTATATAATATATTCAAGTGGTCACAGATTTTCGCTATTTTCTCAATTGGAGGCTTATTTAAGGAACTAGAGGCAATTTTAACTTTTTGATACAAAATATTTAAGTGATCACAGATTTTCGCTATTTTCTCAATTGGAGGCTTATTTAAGGAACTGGAGGCAATTTTATATAAAATATTCAAGTGATAACAGATTTTTGCTATTTTCTCAATTGGAGACTCATTTTAGGAACTAGAGGCAATTTTAACTATTTGATATAAAATATTCAAGTGATCACAGATTTTCGCTATTTTCTGAATTGGAGGCTTATTTAAGGAACTAGAGACAATTTTAACTTTTTGATATAAAATATTCATGTGATCACAGATTTTCGCTATTTTCTCAGTTGGATGCTCATTTAAGGAACTAGAGACATATTTAGGACAATTTTAACTTTTTGATATAAAATATTCATGTGATCACAGATTTTCGCTATTTTCTCAGTAGGATGCTCATTTAAGGAACTAGAGACATATTTAGGATTTTCGTATAAAATATTCATGTGATCACAGATTTTCGCTATTTTCTCAATTGGAGGCAATTTTATATAAAATATTCAAGTGATCACAGATTTTCGCTATTTTCTCAATTGGAGGCTTATTTAAGGAACTAGATACAATTTTAACATTTTTATATAATATATTCAAGTGGTCACAGATTTTCGCTATTTTCTCAATTGGAGGCTTATTTAAGGAACTAGAGGCAATTTTAACTTTTTGATACAAAATATTTAAGTGATCACAGATTTTCGCTATTTTCTCAATTGGAGGCTTATTTAAGGAACTGGAGGCAATTTTATATAAAATATTCAAGTGATAACAGATTTTTGCTATTTTCTCAATTGGAGACTCATTTTAGGAACTAGAGGCAATTTTAACTATTTGATATAAAATATTCAAGTGATCACAGATTTTCGCTATTTTCTGAATTGGAGGCTTATTTAAGGAACTAGAGACAATTTTAACTTTTTGATATAAAATATTCATGTGATCACAGATTTTCGCTATTTTCTCAGTTGGATGCTCATTTAAGGAACTAGAGACATATTTAGGACAATTTTAACTTTTTGATATAAAATATTCATGTGATCACAGATTTTCGCTATTTTCTCAGTAGGATGCTCATTTAAGGAACTAGAGACATATTTAGGATTTTCGTATAAAATATTCATGTGATCACAGATTTTCGCTATTTTCTCAATTGGAGGCTTATTTAAGGAACTGGAGGCAATTTTATATAAAATATTCAAGTGATAACAGATTTTTGCTATTTTCTCAATTGGAGACTCATTTTAGGAACTAGAGACATATTTAGGATTTTAATATAAAATATTCATGTGATCACAGATTTTCGCTATTTTCTCAATTGGAGGCTTACTTAAGGAAGTAGAGACAATTTTAACTTTTTGATATAAAATATTCATGTGATCACAGATTTTCGCTATTTTCTCAATTGGAGGCTTATTTAAGGAACTAGAGACAATTTTAACTTTTTGATATAAAATATTCATGTGATCACAGATTTTCGCTATTTTCTCAGTTGGATGCTCATTTAAGGAACTAGAGACATATTTAGGATTTTCATATAAAATATTCATGCGATCACAGATTTTCGCTATTTTCTCAATTGGAGGCTTATTTAAGGAACTAGAGACAATTTTAACTTTTTGATATAAAATATTCAAGTGATCACAGATTTTCGCTATTTTCTCAATTGGAGGCTAATTTAAGGAACTAGAGACATATTTAGGATTTTAATATAAAATATTCAAGTGATCACAGATTTTCGCTATTTTCTCAATTGGAGGCTTATTTAAGGAACTAGAGACAATTTTAACTTTTTGATATAAAATATTCAAGTGATCACAGATTTTCGCTATTTTCTCAATTGGAGGCTTATTTAAGGAACTGGAGGCAATTTTATATAAAATATTCAAGTGATAACAGATTTTTGCTATTTTCTCAATTGGAGACTCCTTTTAGGAACTAGAGACAATTTTAGGATTTTCATATAAAATATTTAAGTTATCACAGATTTTCGCTATTTTCTGAATTGGAGGCTTATTTAAGGAACTAGAGACAATTTTAACATTTTTATATAAAATATTCAAGTGATCACAGATTTTCGCTATTTTCTCAATTGGAGGCTTATTTAAGGAACTAGAGACAATTTTAACATTTTTATATAAAATCAAGTGATCACAGATTTTCGCTATTTTCTCAATTGGAGAATTTAAGGAACTAGAGACATATTTAGGATTTTCATATAAAATATTCATGTGATCACAGATTTTCGCTATTTTCTCAATTGGAGGCTTATTTAAGGAACTAGAGACAATTTTAACTTTTTGATATAAAATATTCATGTGATCACAGATTTTCGCTATTTTCTCAATTGGAGACTCATTTTAGGAACTAGAGGCAATTTTAACTATTTGATATAAAATATTCAAGTGATCACAGATTTTCGCTATTTTCTCAATTGGAGGCTTATTTAAGGAACTAGAGACAATTTTAACTTTTTGATATAAAATATTCATGTGATCACAGATTTTCGCTATTTTCTCAATTGGAGACTCATTTTAGGAACTAGAGGCAATTTTAACTATTTGATATAAAATATTCAAGTGATCACAGATTTTCGCTATTTTCTCAATTGGAGGCTTATTTAAGGAACTAGAGACAATTTTAACTTTTTGATATAAAATATTCATGTGATCACAGATTTTCGCTATTTTCTCAATTGGAGGCTTATTTAAGGAACTAGAGGCAATTTTAACTTTTTGATATAAAATATTTAAGTGATCACAGATTTTCGCTATTTTCTCAATTGGAGGCTTATTTAAGGAACTGGAGGCAATTTTATATAAAATATTCAAGTGATAACAGATTTTTGCTATTTTCTCAATTGGAGACTCATTTTAGGAACTAGAGGCAATTTTAACTATTTGATATAAAATATTCAAATGATCACAGATTTTCGCTATTTTCTGAATTGGAGGCTTATTTAAGGAACTAGAGACAATTTTAACTTTTTGATATAAAATATTCATGTGATCACAGATTTTCGCTATTTTCTCAGTTGGATGCTCATTTAAGGAACTAGAGACATATTTAGGACAATTTTAACTTTTTGATATAAAATATTCATGTGATCACAGATTTTCGCTATTTTCTCAGTAGGATGCTCATTTAAGGAACTAGAGACATATTTAGGATTTTCGTATAAAATATTCATGTGATCACAGATTTTCGCTATTTTCTCAATTGGAGGCTTATTTAAGGAACTGGAGGCAATTTTATATAAAATATTCAAGTGATAACAGATTTTTGCTATTTTCTTAATTGGAGACTCATTTTAGGAACTAGAGACATATTTAGGATTTTAATATAAAATATTCATGTGATCACAGATTTTCGCTATTTTCTCAATTGGAGGCTTACTTAAGGAAGTAGAGACAATTTTAACTTTTTGATATAAAATATTCATGTGATCACAGATTTTCGCTATTTTCTCAATTGGAGGCTTATTTAAGGAACTAGAGACAATTTTAACTTTTTGATATAAAATATTCATGTGATCACAGATTTTCGCTATTTTCTCAGTTGGATGCTCATTTAAGGAACTAGAGACATATTTAGGATTTTCATATAAAATATTCATGCGATCACAGATTTTCGCTATTTTCTCAATTGGAGGCTTATTTAAGGAACTAGAGACAATTTTAACTTTTTGATATAAAATATTCATGTGATCACAGATTTTCGCTATTTTCTGAATTGGAGGCTTATTTAAGGAACTAGAAACAATTTTAACATTTTTATATAAAATATTCAAGTGGTCACAGATTTTCGCTATTTTCTCAATTGGAGGCTTATTTAAGGAACTAGAGACAATTTTAACTTTTTGGTATAAAATATTTAAGTGATCACAGATTTTCGCTATTTTCTCAATTGGAGGCTTATTTAAGGAACTAGAGGTAGTTTTAACTTTTTGATATAAAATATTTAAGTGATCACAGATTTTCGCTATTTTCTCAATTGGAGGCTAATTTAAGGAACTAGAGACATATTTAGGATTTTAATATAAAATATTCAAGTGATCACAGATTTTCGCTATTTTCTCAATTGGAGACTTATTTAAGGAACTAGAGACAATTTTAACTTTTTGATATAAAATATTCAATTGATCACAGATTTTCGCTATTTTCTCAATTGGAGGCTTATTTAAGGAACTAGAGGCAATTTTAACTTTTTGATATAAAATATTAAAGTGATCACAGATTTTCGCTATTTTCTCAATTGGAGGCTAATTTAAAGAACTAGAGGCAGTTTTAACTTTTTGATATAAAATATTTAAGTGATCACAGATTTTCGCTATTTTCTCAATTGGAGGCTTATTTAAGGAACTAGAGACATATTCAGGATTTTAATATAAAATATTCAAGTGATCACAGATTTTCGCTATTTTCTCAATTGGAGGCTAATTTAAGGAACTAGAGACATATTTATGATTTTCATATAAAGTATTATTGTGATCTCAGATTTTCGCTATTTTCTCAATTGGAGGCTTATTTAAGGAACTAGAGACATATTTAGGATTTTAATATAAAATATTCAAGTGATCACAGATTTTCGCTATTTTCTCAATTGGAGGCTTATTTAAGGAACTAGAGACAATTTTAACTTTTTGATATAAAATATTCAAGTGATCACAGATTTTCGCTATTTTCTCAATTGGAGGCTTATTTAAGGAACTAGAGGCAATTTTAACTTTTTGATATAAAATATTTAAGTGATCACAGATTTTCGCTATTTTCTCAATTGGAGGCTAATTTAAGGAACTAGAGGCAGTTTTAACTTTTTGATATAAAATATTTAAGTGATCACAGATTTTCGCTATTTTCTCAATTGGAGGCTAATTTAAGGAACTAGAGACATATTTATGATTTTCATATAAAGTATTATTGTGATCTCAGATTTTCGCTATTTTCTCAATTGGAGGCTTATTTAAGGAACTAGAGACAATTTTAACTTTTTGATATAAAATATTCAAGTGATCACAGATTTTCGCTATTTTCTCAATTGGAGGCTTATTTAAGGAACTAGAGACAATTTTAACTTTTTGATATAAAATATTCAAGTGATCACAGATTTTCGCTATTTTCTCAATTGGAGGCTTATTTAAGGAAATAGAGGCAATTTTAACTTTTTGATATAAAATATTTAAGTGATCACAGATTTTCGCTATTTTCTCAATTGGAGGCTTATTTAAGGAACTAGAGACAATTTTAACTTTTTGATATAAAATATTCAAGTGATCGCAGATTTTCGCTATTTTCTCAATTGGAGGCTTATTTAAGGAACTAGAGGCAATTTTAACTTTTTGATACAAAATATTTAAGTGATCACAGATTTTCGCTATTTTCTCAATTGGAGGCTTATTTAAGGAACTAGAGACAATTTTAACTTTTTGATATAAAATATTCAAGTGATCACAGATTTTCGCTATTTTCTCAATTGGAGAATTTAAGGAACTAGAGACATATTTAGGATTTTCATATAAAATATTCATGTGATCACAGATTTTCGCTATTTTCTCAATTGGAGGCTTATTTAAGGAACTAGAGACAATTTTAACTTTTTGATATAAAATATTCATGTGATCACAGATTTTCACTATTTTCTTAATTGGAGGCTAATTTAAGGAACTAGAGGCAATTTTAACTTTTTGATATAAAATATTCAAGTGATCACAGATTTTCGCTATTTTCTCAATTGGAGAATTTAAGGAACTAGAGACATATTTAGGATTTTCATATAAAATATTCATGTGATCACAGATTTTCGCTATTTTCTCAATTGGAGGCTTATTTAAGGAACTAGAGACAATTTTAACTTTTTGATATAAAATATTCATGTGATCACAGATTTTCACTATTTTCTTAATTGGAGGCTAATTTAAGGAACTAGAGGCAATTTTAACTTTTTGATATAAAATATTCAAGTGATCACAGATTTTCGCTATTTTCTCAATTGGAGGCTTATATAAGGAAATAGTGACAATTTTAGGATTTTCATATAAAATATTCATGTAATCACAGATTTTCGCTATTTTCTGAATTGGAGGCTTATTTAAGGAACAAGAGACAATTTTAACTTTTTGATATAAAATATTTAAGTGATCACAGATTTTCGCTATTTTCTCAATTGGAGAATTTAAGGAACTAGAGACATATTTAGGATTTTCATATAAAATATTCATGTGATCACAGATTTTCGCAATTATTTAAGGAACTAGAGGCATTTTTAACTTTTTGATATAAAATATTTAAGTGATCACAGATTTTCACTATTTTCTTAATTGGAGGCTTATTTAAGGAACTAGAGGCAGTTTTAACTTTTTGATATAAAATATTTAAGTGATCACAGATTTTCGCTATTTTCTCAATTGGAGGCTTATTTAAGGAACTAGAGACAATTTTAACTTTTTGATATAAAATATTCAAGTGATCACAGATTTTCGCTATTTTCTCAATTGGAGAATTTAAGGAACTAGAGACATATTTAGGATTTTCATATAAAATATTTAAGTTATCACAGATTTTCGCTATTTTCTCAATTGGAGGCTTATTTAAGGAACTAGAGACAATTTTAACTTTTTGATATAAAATATTCAAGTGATCACAGATTTTCGCTATTTTCTCAATTGGAGAATTTAAGGAACTAGAGACATATTTAGGATTTTCATATAAAATATTCATGTGATCACAGATTTTCGCTATTTTCTCAATTGGAGGCTTATTTAAGGAACTAGAGACAATTTTAACTTTTTGATATAAAATATTCATGTGATCACAGATTTTCACTATTTTCTTAATTGGAGGCTAATTTAAGGAACTAGAGGCAATTTTAACTTTTTGATATAAAATATTTAAGTGATCACAGATTTTCGCTATTTTCTCAATTGGAGGCTTATATAAGGAAATAGTGACAATTTTAGGATTTTCATATAAAATATTCATGTAATCACAGATTTTCGCTATTTTCTGAATTGGAGGCTTATTTAAGGAACAAGAGACAATTTTAACTTTTTGATATAAAATATTTAAGTGATCACAGATTTTCGCTATTTTCTCAATTGGAGAATTTAAGGAACTAGAGACATATTTAGGATTTTCATATAAAATATTCATGTGATCACAGATTTTCGCAATTATTTAAGGAACTAGAGGCATTTTTAACTTTTTGATATAAAATATTTAAGTGATCACAGATTTTCACTATTTTCTTAATTGGAGGCTTATTTAAGGAACTAGAGGCAGTTTTAACTTTTTGATATAAAATATTTAAGTGATCACAGATTTTCGCTATTTTCTCAATTGGAGGCTTATTTAAGGAACTGGAGGCAATTTTATATAAAATATTCAAGTGATAACAGATTTTTGCTATTTTCTCAATTGGAGACTCATTTTAGGAACTAGAGACAATTTTAGGATTTTCATATAAAATATTTAAGTGATCACAGATTTTCGCTATTTTCTGAATTGGAGGCTTATTTAAGGAACTAGAGACAATTTTAACATTTTTATATAAAATCAAGTGATCACAGATTTTCGCTATTTTCTTAATTGGAGGCTTATTTAAGGAACTAGAGGCATTTTTAACTTTTTGATATAAAATATTTAAGTGATCACAGATTTTCACTATTTTCTTAGTTGGAGGCTTATTTAAGGAACTAGAGGCAATTTTAACTTTTTGATATAAAATATTTAAGTGATCACAGATTTTCGCTATTTTCTCAATTGGAGGCTTATTTAAGGAACTAGAGACAATTTTAACATTTTTATATAAAATCAAGTGATCACAGATTTTCGCTATTTTCTTAATTGGAGGCTTATTTAAGGAACTAGAAGCATTTTTAACTTTTTGATATAAAATATTTAAGTGATCACAGATTTTCACTATTTTCTTAATTGGAGGCTTATTTAAGGAACTAGAGACAATTTTAACTTTTTGATATAAAATATTCAAGTGATCACAGATTTTCGTTATTTTCTTAATTGGAGGCTTATTTAAGGAACTAGAGACAATTTTAACTTTTTGATATAAAATATTAAAGTGATCACAGATTTTCACTATTTTGTCGAGGCTTATATAAGGAACTAGAGGCAGTTTAAACTTTTTGATATAAGATATTCAAGTGATCACAGATTTTCGTTTTATTTTCAATTGGAGGATTATTTAAGGAACTAGAGGCAATTTTAACTTTTTGATATAAAATATTTAAGTGATCTTAGGTTTCACTATTTGCTCATATTAATCAATATATCCAAGAAAATTTGCACTGAATTATTTTTCAAAGATGTTTTTCTCTTTTTTATAATACAAATTCTTCGTACGTATAATCAACTTTAGTTTATTTCAGGCAAAAACTGAACTAAGCGATTAATTTTTCTGTTGAAAGAAAGCCAAAAATAGCTGTAACCAAAATATAAACTCATTTACTGATATTTTAGTTCTTTTTTTTTCATGATTTTGTATTGTTAAAAATAGTGCTATCAGCCTTTATTGCTTCCTTGTTTCTTTCAATATGGTCATTTTGGCTTTATGACTTGAAAAATTAATTTTGTTTATTTTTTTGGGTGTATTTTTCATTGATATATGTGAGCAAATTAATAGTTTTGTTAGAAGGTGGGGTTACATGAAGGCTCAATAAGTTAAGGATTTGTTGCATGTTGTACTTTTTAATTTAGTCCAGGTATTTTAAAACCTTATATGAATTTTATAAATTTAAAATATTTTTTCAAATAAAATGATCTTTATTTTAAAAGCAAAATGCAATTAAAATTTCAGAAAATTTTGTGCTTAAAATAGTTTAAATTTCCAGTGAAAAAATTGGGTTAAATATGGTTATAAGTATAAGTTTAGTTACTGTTTTAAATGTAGAATATCCTATGTGTTCTTTCGACCAATATGTTCTTAATTCACATCATTATACCCTACACCACCAAAGGTGGTTGGGGTATTATGTTGCAAAAGTTGTAACGCAGAGAAAAAATTTTCGGACCCCCACCTTAAAGTATACCGTTGGACTCAGAATCATTTTCTGAGTCGATTTAACGATGTCCGTCCGTCCGTCCGTCCGTCTGGTCGGCTGGCTGGCTGGCTGTCCATGTAAAGCTTGTGCGCAAAGTACAGGTCGCAATTTTGAAGATAATTTTATGAAATTTGGTACATATGCTTTTTTCAGCACAAGGACGAAGCCTATTGAATTTGGTTATGATCGGCCCATTATTTCACCTAGCCCCCATACAAATGTCCTCCCGGAATAGAGTTTTAACACTTATAGATGCCTTAAAAATAGGAATATTTTAATGAAATTTAGTACATATAAGTTTTATATCAACAAAAATCCGTCTGCCAAATTTCATGAAGATCGGTCCATAACTGACCATAGCTCCCATATAAACTCATCTCCCGAAAATCACTAACGTGCATAAATCCTATACAAATGTTAGCATTATGTTAATATTTAACACAAGTAAGTTGTATATAAGTAAAAACAAAATTAATAGGGTATCATATAGTCGGGCTTGACCGACTATATCTTCTTCTCTCGTTTTTTTTTTTAAGAATATTTTCCCATCAAGTATGTTTTTGTTTTTGTGTTGGGCCTTAAATGAAGTCAAGCATTTATGAAAATATTCTTTTCTTAATATTTTTACGCGAATAGACAAATGAATGAAAGCATAAAAGAGAAAACGTCCAAAGAAAGAAAACTTAACTCTAATGTTTTATTTTTGTTTTTGTATGTAGTTGTTGTTAAGCTAAAAACTCAACTCATTTATTCATCTCCATAAAAAATCATGTTTTTCTTTTCAAAATTCTTAGCATTTTTCAAACATCATCATTGTCGTTGTAGTCATCTTCATTTTTTCTAAATATTTGTCCGTCCAATTGATGTCGTTTTTTTTTTTTTTGGTATTTTTTGTTTTTTGCTTGATCTTTGTGTTATTTTTTCTTTTCTAATATTTATTTCTCGTAACAAGGGTCTTTTGTAATTTCTTAATGCTACGTAAGCATTTCATTTTCTTTTCATCAAGGTTGCGTTTTTAATTATTTTTTCTACACTTGTTTTTTCTGTCTGTGTGTGTGTTTGTTTTTTTTTAGTTTTCTTGGCGGAGATGTTAGCTCCTTGGTAATGTGAGATTTTTCCTTAAGTTTTTTTTTTCTTTTTTTTTTAACAGAGGTGAAAGAGAATGTTTGTATTATTTCTAATAATTCCAGTAAATTTTTATTTGTAAATAATTTCTTTTATTTTTGTTTTATTTTAATTCTCTTCATAGATTTTGATTATTTTCTCAATTTGAGGGTTATTTAAGCAGCTACAGCTGTTTTTAGTTTTTCATTTTAAAATTAAATTTTTGGTGAAGAAAACAAGTGATCACAGATTTTAGTTATTCCCAATTAGTGGCGTATTTTATTATTTTCTCAATAGGAGGCTTATTTAAGGAACTACAGCCAATTTTAATTTTTCATATAAAAAATAATTTTTTGTTAGAGAAATTTTTGATAAAATTTTAAATCTTGTTATACTCTTCACCACAGGTGTAAGGGGTTTATATAAGTTTGTCATTCTGTTTATAATTTCTACAATATTTACCTAAGACCACAAAAAGTATATACAGTTGCGAGCATAAAAAATGCAACGCTAGGCTATATGATTTTTAATCGTATTGATTAGGGCTAGAACGTCATTAAATTAGCCAATTCAGTTGTGATTTTTTATGTCATTTTGCTCAAAATTGTTACGCATACGAACAGTTAATAATTTTTTTTTTTAAAGTTGGTAAATTTAAGGGAGTAAAAAAAAAAAAAATCCTAAAAAATCACCGGATTTTTTTAAATTTTGATAAAAATAATTATTGAAAAATGCTGAAAACTATAATTTCGTAGTATTACTACTAATTATTACCAATACATATAAATTTAAGGTAATTTTAACTGCAAAGGATATTAAAAAACTCTCTTTTCTCCATACTTTTTAAGAATTTCGGAATATTTTTGAATAACATTTTAATAATGGCAGTGAAATAATATCAATATATAGTTCTAATATGAAGATTCTTAAAAATTATCTTTAAGAAACAATGTTGAAACGACCATGCCTGTCACAATTGATACAAATAATTTAACAGTAGATACACGCAAAGAAAAAACATGGTTGGTCAAACCATAATCGGTAACTATCATTAATGTTTAGGTTTATGATTCCCTCAATCATATCAGTTATTATACCCTTTTGTGAACATAATATTGTCCTATCCAATATTAATATAATATGGACCTCATAATCATAACATTTATATGTGATAGTCCTCACAACCATACTGCATAAATATAACATGATCCCTATATTAAATATTATAATACCCCCAATAATAATACTATGCATACGGTTAAAATGTATTTTTATTTATTATTATTATTTTTTAATTTAAATTTTGTGAATAGAAAATAATTAAAAAACAAATACGACAGCCTTCACTAGACGATTTCGTTCAATAAAATTCATCTTCACATTCACACACCTAAAAGAAAATTGTAGAAATACATTTTTTTATTATTATTTTTATATTTGACCGCACTGAATTATTGATATTTATTGTACTTACCGAAAAATATTTCCAATTTGAAATTTGGCCATTGATGATTTGCTCCGTCAGCACTCGTTATTAAAAAATAATAATAAAGTTTTTTAATATAAATTTTGTGAACTCTTTTAAACGTTTTTCTTCACTTTGCGTCCGTCACATTTAAGATTTCATTACTGAATGAGTAAATTATTTCGAAAGAGATACAACAATAAAGACGAGCATATTATTGTCACCCCTCGCATTAAAATATTACATACAAATATTTCATTGAAATAATATGTTACTAGGAAACATATTATTCTTTTAGTACACCGACTTTATATTATTACAAAGCATCATATGTTAAAATGATCAGAACAAAAAATAATCGATTCAGCTTAGTCTAAAACACAATAATTTGATTGTGTTAGCCATATAAACTACTTAGGAACATCACTTGATTTCCGCGAGCATTTCGAAATCATGTTTTTTCTTTGCGTGTATGTGATATTATCTGAATGAACACATTTGGTCATTTAAAGCTACTATTGCCAGCAATAGTTGATTTAATGATTTAAATATGGAAACTGGATATCCTTCTAACATAACTTAGAGGCAGGTCCTTTATTACTTTTACGAGTACTGTATAATGGAAATGAGAGCTAATTAAGATAACTTGAATTAATTTGACTCTAAGCGCATAAATTTCGATTTTAGACGGTCTAGGTAGACATACTTACTTAAATATTAATTTCCAATGGAAAACAAGTCCAATAATAACGAAGGATGTACTTTTAATTATTCAACATATTCCTTATATTGGAATTTGTTCCAGGACCAAAATCAAGGGATATTTGAACATTATAGCGGTACCGGTCATTCGATAATGTCATATCATTGCGAAAAAAAATATTTTAAGCTGTTGATTCCATCACAATAACGATCGAAACAGGTTGCGTTATTTTGACCGAAAGGTCTTACTCAATTATTACTTATGAAGTTAAGCCAAACTATCATAAATATTTGATCGCTTATTTATAGAAAATCTTTTTTGGATTTAAAATAACTAACAAAATAAATAATAATTTCAAAAATATCAATCTCTATTGAAAAATGTCCAAAATAGTTCAGAAAAATATCAAAATTTCATAAAATTGGAATTTATTGCTAATATTTATATTATTTGTAGATTTCATGTATTTTAGTCTATATGCAACGATAGAAAATCATGTTTTGTAACAATACTATACCATTTCCAATGAAATTTTTTATTAAAATTTGAAAAATCATGTTTATTTGTTTAGAGTTGCATTTTTTTTGCTCGCTCAAATTTACAACTGCTTTTACTAAACGTTACTTAATTTTAGTTTTCCTTACGTACAAAAATATTCGACAAAATTATATGCAACAGATGTCTATGAGCACAAATAATAAAATCACAATAGTACTGTTACATTAGGACTAGCTATAAGCAAAATATATGCGAACAAAGATCATATCACATAGCGTTGTATTTTTAATCCTCGATACTGTATATAGTCGGCATAGACTACCGACTATAAGAATATATTTTTGTTCCTAAAGTCGGCAACCACTAAAATACGAAATGCAATCATTTTTCACTACGATGTCCACATTCAAAACATTATTTGAATATATATCTACTCTCAGATACATTATTTATAAAATATTACGTAAATTATTAACCCTTTTAAAATTTTTTTCTAAAAAAAGCTTTTCTCGGCATAAGCTTTTTGTTCCTATTTCATTAAAACTAATAGACGAAGGGTCTCGAAATAGCATGTTATTTTGGAGTATGTAAAGTTTTTTATATTAAAGCTCATGGTTTTCATTTTATTTAAATTCTAATGCCATAAGTACTACAAAAATGTGCCGTCTCAAAAATAGATGCTGTCTACTGAAAAATACTAAAAATTATATTCGTTTTCTTACCAACGATTGAAATTCACGAGTCTTGCATATTTGCAAAAATGCGTCATATTTTATTTCTCAAGATTGATTTCAAACATTCGTAATTTTTAACTTGTTATGATAAAATATTAATCATTTCGGTCTTTTAGAGAACTTTTTAGTACATCATAGGCAAATATTTGCAAGACTGTAACAAAATTTTTACTTTAGAAACAGTTTTTGCTAAAACTTAGATCGATCTAAAAGTATTTCGTTCAATTTTCAAGTTTTTCGTTTGAAATGCTAAAATCTTGTAGACCAAAATCATTAGCCCTTTGGCGCTCAAATTATCTACATTGGTGATTAAACTTTTTTTAAATCATTTGGTCATAGATATAGGTCCAAATAATTATTGATATCAATTTTAACGACCTATATGATTTGATTTGTCCTTTATAACTTAGAATGTTGTACCTAATTTTAAAATATTTTACTTCCATAATATGTTTTTTAAAGTGCTTGTTTGAGTAAACAAAAGTATTTTTTTCATAAAATTTTCGAAATTAAATTCAGATTTTTAAGCAAAATTGTGTACCCAATATTGGGTACGAAATATTAATCTTTAAAAGTATTAAATTCTTTTCTGTGTTTAGCTCATTGATTCAAAATTCATTATCATTCAAAAACTACGTTCGCATTTGTAAGCTGACAACTTTAAAGTAAGGAAAAAAGTTACTTAAACTGTCGACTACCGCTACACTTACCCTATTCGTTGAAAATTTTATGAAAAATAATTAATTAATTTTTTTTTTTATTAAAAATAGGATTTTTTTGATGAAAGTTATTTTTTAATATTACAGCACAACACTAATTCTTCGGCTGCAGATTTTTGAATCAATTTAGATATAAGTGCTCATAGAGTTTTAAGCATTTAAATAAACTTTTTTTTTTTTAATTAAGTCTAGTTTTGGATTTGAACCATAGAAATATATCGAGAATGAGTTGTCTGATTCGGTTTAATTGAATACCAAAAATATCTAATTAAGATTATCTGCAAGTCACATTTATATAATTTTTAATATGATCTATAAGTTCACAGTTGTTAAAAAAATTGTGTTTAAAAAAATAAAATTTTTAACAAAATTGTTCAAAAAATTGTAAAAAACTTAAAAAGATACAAAAAGCCAATCTTGCTTCTTTGTAATAAATTTTAAAAGTAGCTGGTTGGTTTTGTGTGATTTTTAAATGGAATATTTTCATTTACTTAATTGCGAAAAAGTTCTTAAATAAATTTTAGCAAACACTACTTTAAATAAACCTTAACAAACTATCAGTTTTAGATTAAAACAAGTTAGAATGCTATATTCGGCCATGCCGAATCTTATATACCCTCCACCACTGAGATAGTGTTTTCATCAGTTTTTATGTAGGAAAAGCTCTTCGGAAAGTGATGTTTTTCTAATTTACTTATTAATTTTTGGCGTCAATAATAGTGTAGTAGTATGAACTTGTTCTAATAAAGATTTTGTATTGTATATAAGATATTTTAACAAACTATTATGCAAATGATGTGTAAAAAGTAAAAAAAGGAGGAAAATCTTGATAACTTATTTTCCTTACAAAAAGTGGATTATTTTGGTAAAAAAATAGAATATTTCATTTTAAATAAAAGTATATTTTTCATTTAGTAAAAAAATTGCATTTTGTAAGAAAGTTAAATAGTAGTGGCAGAGCGAAACGAACGAAAATTTGTTTTTACTATATACTATCTTCACAAAAAAAATGCCTTTTTTAGTGAAAACTAATTTATTCTATAAGAAATCTAAGGGCTAGGAGAAATGAAAATATGTGATTTCTTGCATATTTCGCAAAAATTGGAGTTCTTATCAAAAAACCCGATTTTTTACAGATTTTTTTGTAGTTTGATTTGTATAAATTATTTTGTTAGTTTTTTTTTAATACCTTGTATGTGTTTGTAAAGAATCTGTATTTTTAGTTTTGTTACAAATACAATTATTACCATTTAAATGTAGAAAATGTGTATTTAACCTATTTCCGACCACTACCCGATTTCGTTAAGATAACTACGAAATTTAGCATGAAGTTTTTTTTGCGACTGTTATAACAAATTAAAAAGATTTGGACACCTACATATTTTTGATTCCGAAATATAATGCTTCGAGAATTTCAGAAATCGTACCATTTTTAGCTCAAATTTAAAGGTATTTACCTTTGGAATACACCCATAATATAAAAATATATTTTCGAAAAGCAGATCTGAAAATATCGCCTTTTCACTACACCAACAATTTATTTGATACACCTGGCTTTAACACTCAATTCTGGACAGAGTATTTATATAAAAATTGATTTTTTCTCTTATCTTTTAGACAACATATTATCTTATAATAGCTGTGAAAAAATTCATCATCGACTGCATAATTAAATAATTAGGCGATGTTAAAGCTACTGATGCGAAAACGCAACAGCAGTCGTAAATGGGTTAAGCACACTCGAATAATAAAAACATGACTTTCTTTATTTTTATGCAACTTTCCACCAATTTTTTTATATTTCTGTGCAAAGTCGATTTAAAGAACGAAAAACTGAAATTTTATTTTTCGTTAAAATTGAAGCTCGATTGGTAAAAACAGATTTATACACCAAATAGGCCATAATTATTCAGAAACATTTTAATATTACCGAATTTAAAACTTATTCTTTTAATCAAAATAATAAAATAAAACCAATCAATTATTTCTGTAAATCTTCGCTTACCTCAAATTTATATTTAACGATTCGATTAGAGAGCCGTTTCTCTGATGATGGAAAAACTAAATAAGTAAACTAAAGCAAATATAAACTAACTATAAGAGTTTCCCTCTTCGTAATTTGCATTTATATAAATCATCCTAACCGGTCATGAATTAAGCATTTACTGTTGAATTATATTATTTCTGCCCAACGGTGCTCTCAAAATTTTTGAAAAATTATATTTGAAAACTTTTATAAATACTGATCTTTAAGAAAATGATAAAAATTAGAAATGCTTTTTAAAGATAGTTATTTAAATAAATTAAAAAGAGATAAACAAAATTCTCACATAACTAAGTATATTACAGTTTTATTTTTACAATGAAAATTAAAAAAATATCACCACATTTACAAGTTATTAATTATAAACGCACAAAAAACTATAATGAATAAGAAATTATAAAGTAACATAATTATGTATCAGTACTTTTTCTTCAATGTGCTAAATAAAAATCAAAACATTTTCAAAACAATTTCATATTTATGCAATTTATTCCATCAACATTATTTATATCTTTATGTTAGCAGACAAACTTTTAATAAAACCATTACGTATCTTTCTCTACCGATGTGTACAGCTTGAAACACACCGAACTACTAACTAGCAGGGTTGTCAGATTTTTTTGAGCCTCTGTCGCCAAATTATTAATCGAAAATCGCCAAAAATCGCCAAAATTGATTTTTATATATTTTTTTTAAGAAAAACTAAAAACAACAAAAATATTTAGTGCTTCAAATTTTATATAATTTTAAAATGTAAATTCAGCATCAACAAAGTCAATGATAATTTCAGTAGCTAATAATAATTGAATAAAAAAAATATAAATTTCAATACATTTTTCTGATATACATATATATGTAGCTAAAGGTCAACAATTTTAAAAATTTATTAAAATTTATTATATTTTTAACAGAATAATTCTTAAATTATATAATCCCAGGAAAAAATTTATTAGTTCTACAACAAGTTCCAGAACACATGAAAGTAACCTGTACTTGTTCTACTTTGACGTTATGACCAATGATTTTTGTTTGAAATTGTCACTTCCAGAACTAATTCTGTGGAAGTGTTAGCTAGCTAGTATCCATTCTATGGAACGGTTCTATAACTAGTCCTTTAATCAATGATTTTTGTTCGAAACTGCCACATTCAGAACTAGTTCTGTAGAAGCGTTAGAGAACCTCAAAACCTATTTTTTACTTTTTATTCGTATGGGCTATTTCCTAAAGGCCTCTTTTAAAATCAATTTAATTTTGTAAATACTTTTTTTTAATTTTTGGAATTTTTTAAACAATTCTAGGATGTCATTCGAGAACCAGTAATTAGTTCTCAGAAGTGATGTCATACAGAATTTGGTCTTAAGCACTTGTTCTCTAAAACATTCCTTAAAACCAATTTAGAACCACAATAAAGTTCTAATCCAGTAGTGTCAGAATTGGTTGTGATACCACTAGTTCTTAGGATGTTATTAAAGAATCTGAAGTGGTTCTGGTTACATCAGTCTAGAGCTAATGATTTTAGAATATGTTATACATTTTTTCCTGGGATTATCCTATTAAACTTATAAATTGTTTCGAAGAATTAATTTATTCATGAACGTTTTCATTTCATTATGGTCCATAAAATCTTAATATTCATACTTGAAAGATGATGGAAACAAATTGTCAAACATTTATTGAAGATATTTATGAATTAAGGATCTTTATTTTGTTAGTCGGAGTTCGTAAACAGCAATTTTTCTTGCTGTGGTTCGTAGACGTTACTTTTATTTTGATAATTTAAAGGTATTTCTGAATATACGTATGTTTAATTTCAAGCTTGAATAAAAATTAATATTCATTTGAAAAAAGTGATACTTTCTTTCATATCAAATGTTATTCCTAAATAATTCTTAATCAAAAAATAAATTAATACTTAAAGATAAAAACTAATGGCATATTCACAATTTGATACCAGAAAATAGTAAAAACATTTGACTTTAATTAATTATAAATTTAACATAAAACCTTTGTATTTAAAAATGGATTTTAAAATTGCTAATAAATGTTTAGAATTTGTACTCTTTTTTTTGTTTGCAACTTTATTTTATAAGTATGGAGAAATTAATATACATATGTGTGTTATCTGTTTAAAGAAATACTTTTAATTTTATGTTCAAGCAAAAGCTCTTTGCGAATACCTAAAAATTTTTATACGGACCTCTTGTTGAGAACCGCCGTTTTGGATAACAAAAAAATACTAAAAATATATATTGGTTAGTAAGAAAACTTAATAGTTTTACTATTAGTAGTTTCACTAAATTTTAAAAATTAGCCAAATAAATCGCCACCTTGTTAAAAATCGCCAAAAAATTTGCCATGTCGCAAAACGGAAAATTCAGTCGCCAAGAGCAATTAAAAATCGCCACGTTTGGCGAAAAATCGCCACATCTGACAGCCCTGCTAACTAGTTTAATAAACTTATCAACATATGTTGCTAAAAAGTAGCGAACGTACCATGTCGTGGTGTGTTCGATGGTGACCACGATCAAACATTAAACTCAACATAGTTGTATGCCTTTGTGTTTATCAACATTCATATTGAGGCGAACATACACATATGCACTCCATATACAAATTATAACATGATGTTTAAGAAACACTTATGACGTTGCAATCATAGAAACTGTTCATATTTTTGCCTATAACTTTTCTCCTACTGAACCGATTTAGCCAATTTTTGGCAGTAATCTAAAGTGAATATAGATAGACATTTTGGCTAAGTTTTATTTAAATCCGTTAATTGCTTGTTGAAATATTATCAGTTCAAGTTTGGTTTGGGGGTTATTTCAGATTTGGATATATAACTTTTTTTCTACTGAACCGATTTGGCTGGTTTGCAATCCCAAACAGCGTCTGGGAACAACAAATAACCTGAGTGATTTTCATTGAAATAGCTCAATTAGTTTGGACGTGAGAATGTTTTCAACAGACGGACAGACGGACAGACGGACAGACGGACAGACGGACATTGCTTAATCGACTCAGAATTTCATATGGTCCAAGAATATATATACTTTATGGGGTCTTAAACGATTCTTTCTAGGTGTTACACACGGAACGACAAACTTAGTATACCCTCTTTCACCACTAGTGGTGGTGGAGGGTATAAAAAATTTTTTTTAAGGAATTTGAATTTTTATACCCTCCACCACCACTAGTGGTGAAAGAGGGTATACTAAGTTTGTCGTTCCGTGTGTAACACCTAGAAAGAATCGTTTAAGACCCCATAAAGTATATATTTTCTTGGACCATATGAAATTTTGAGTCGATTAAGCAATGTCCGTCTGTCCGTCTGTCCGTCTGTCCGTCTGTCCGTCTGTCCGTCTGTTGAAAACATTCTCACGTCTAAACTGATTGAGCTATTCCAATGAAAATTACTCAGGTTATTTGTTGTTCCCAGACGCTGTTTGGGATTGCAAACCAGCCAAATCGGTTCAGTAGAAAAAAAGTTATATATCCAAATCTGAAAGAATCCCCAAACCACACTTGAACTGATAATATTTCAACAAGCAATTAACGGATTTAAATAAAACTTAGCCAAAATGTCTACCTATATTCACTTTAGATAACTGCCAAAAATTGGCTAAATCGGTTCAGTCGGAGAAAAGTTATAGGCAAAAATATGAACAGTTTCTATGATTCCAACGTCATAAGTGTTTCTTAAACATCATGTTATAATTTGTATATGGAGTGCATATGTGTATGTTCGCCTCAATATGAATGTTGATAAACACAAAGGCATACAACTATGTTGAGTTTGATGTTTGATCGTGGTCACCATCGAACACACCACGATATGGTACGTTCGCTACTTTTTAGCAACATATGTTGATAAGTTTATTAAACTAGTTAGTAGTTCGGTGTGTTTCAAGCTGTACACATCGGTAGAGAAGGATATGTAATGGTTTTATTAAAAGTTTGTCTGCTAACATAAAGATATAAATAATGTTGATGGAATAAATTGCATAAATATGAAATTGTTTTGAAAATGTTTTGATTTTTATTTAGCACATTGAAGAAAAAGTACTGATACATAATTATGTTACTTTATAATTTCTTATTCATTATAGTTTTTTGTGCGTTTAAAATTAATAACATGTAAATGTGGTGATATTTTTTTAATTTTCATTGTAAAAATAAAATTGTAATATACTTAGTTATGTTAGAATTTTGTTTATCTCTTTTTAATTTATTTAAATAACTATCTTTAAAAAGCATTGCTAATTTTTATCATTTTCTTAAAGATTAGTATTTATAAAAGTTTTAAAATATAATTTTTCAAAAATTTTGAGAGCGCCGTTGGGCAGAAATAATATAATTCAACAGTAAATTCTTAATTCATGACCAGTTAGGGTGATTTATATAAATGCAAATTACAAAGAGGGAAACTCTTATAGTTAGATTATACTTAGCTTAAGTTTACTTATTTAGTTTTTCCAACATCATCAGAGAAACGCCTCTCTAATCGAATCGTTAAATATAAATTTGAGGTAAGCGAAGATTTACAGAAATAATTGATCAATTTTATTATATTGATTAAAACAATAAGTTTTAAATTCGGTAATATTAAAATGTTTCTGAATAATTATGGCCTATTTGGTGTATAAATCTGTTTTTACCAATCGAGCTTAAATTTTAACGCAAAATAAAATTTCAGTTTTTCGTTCTTTAAATCGACTTTGCACAGAAATACAAAAAAAATTGGTGGAAAGTTGCATAAAAATAAAGAAAGTCATGTTTTTATTATTCGAGTGTGCTTAACCCATTTACGACTGCTGCTGCGTTTTCGCATCAGTAGCTTTAACATCGCCTAATTATTTAATTATGCAGTCGATGATGAATTTTTTCACAGCTATTATAAGATAATATGTTGTCTTAAAGATAAGAGAAAAAATAAATTTTTGTATAAATACTCTGTCCAGAATTGAGTGTTAAAGCCAGGTGTATCAAATAAATGGTTGGTGTAGTGAAAAGGCGATATTTTCAGATCTGCTTTTCGAAAATATGTTTTTATATTATGGGTGTATTCCAAAGGTAAATAGCTTAAAATTTAAGCTAAAAATGGTACGATTTCTGAAATTCTCGAAGCATTATATTTCGGAATCAAAAATATGTAGGTGTCCAAATCTTTTTAATTTGTTATAACAGTCGCAAAAAAAAACTTAATGCTAAATTTCGTAGTTATCTTAACGGAATCGGGTAGTGGTCGGAAATAGGTTAAATACACATTTTCTATATTTAAATGGTAATAATTGTAATTGTAACAAAACTAAAAATACAGA